>SNQJ01S0253524.1:0-12682 GCA_010110895.2 Picea sitchensis
GAAGTCGCAGGGAAACCGCTACAGTTGGTTGAAGTCCACACAAAATAACGAAAACAGAGCTGAAAAAGGCCGCAGAGAGAAAATGTCTAATGTTCCGACCGTAGAAGGTACGCCTGTGGAGGCTTCATTGTCTAGGAAGGAGCCAAAAGAAAGCCTCGCATATTGAGCGCCAAAACTCCAGTATGAACCAGTTCAAAATTGTTGCAATCGCCCGCCATTCGCTGCAGTCCTCTTGGTATACATAGTTTCTTTTAAAAATATTATTTATAGAAAGTGGTGAATTGATATACTAATGTGCTTTGATTCCCAAAAAGGGGAAAGTTTAAAATTTCTAAAAGTAATACCAAGTACTATACATATTTTACATCTTTTAAATGGTAAAATTCATCCAAAATATACGTAGTCTTATTATTCTTCATTTTATAGAAACATCTAACATGAAATTAAATAGATTTGAATTATTTTCTTGAAAGTGATAGATTATGAAATGTTTTTTATGGATGAAGTGATGCATGCCAAAACTGTTTGTTCATAAATGAGGTGATACATGAGGAAATCCCAATGTTTATGTCTTCTTCACTATCCTTCGAGAGAGGATAGGGTTCCTCACTTAAGTGGACAAAAAATGCTCTCCTTTAAATCAATGGTTTGCTAATTAGAAATGATGTACATTGTCATCCTCCAAATATGGTTGCTCACAAATTTTTCAATTCTTTGGTTAAGATTTCTATCATTTGCTCTTTTTTTAGTAGGCACCTTCTTGAGGACAAGAATCCTAAATATGCAATGTTTGTTGGCAAAGCCGGCATCAAAAAGTGGTATCCTCGTAGTCTAGAACTTAAATCCATCTAAAATTATCTCGTTGTAATAACATCTTGTATAGGAAACCTTGGCTAATGTCAATATCCACACATATTCTAGCATATGTGTACAAACCCCACTTATCATATTCTAGATTTGTGATTTGTTTTGATGTAACTACCCAAAGTATTGTCAGTATCTTTAAAAATTGATAAATGTAAAAACTAAAGAGTTGAAATTGGAAGTTGAACCCAAACATGGATTTTTGTTATATACATAGTGATAGGAGCAAAATAGGGAAACCATGGGGTAATAAAAAGACCTACTCTACCCAAAAATAGGTATCCTTTAATACTTTTTTATAATCAACAAGATTGGAAAATCAAAAAATAAAGAAACCCTTAGAGAGTATAAAAAAACCTCAAAATCCTTTGTCCAGGTCGAGTAAATCCATTGGTATAAATACAAAATAGAAGGGAAAAAAACATTGATATTCATATTACCAAAGACATTTTGTTAAATGAAAGTATGTCTTTGACATCTAGCTTGAAGACCTCCAATGTTAGCATTGTTTCGGATTTCTCCACAACATACACACTAGACAAATGAGAGTTCAGAGAAACGTAATTATAAGTTTGTTTTTTACCACGTCCTCAAAGGAAATAAGGTTTGAATTTAAAGACCCCCTAGGGACCATATCTCCTCCATGTAGATGCAATACCAAAGTGATGGTGGAATCTTTCCATAAGTTGTAGTCAAAGAGCATAGATTGGTATTCCATTTGTTCACACTAAAAAAGAAGGCATTGTTGGCCCACATGGATTTCCTGTAAAAACACTAATTTTTTCTTTATATCTACCACATAATTGACATAATTCACCCACAAGAGTATGATATCCCTAATGAGAGACTAAAACATACTCTAAAAATTGGACTGTATTACAAGAGTTTCACCAAACAATTGTCGAGCAAACCTATCTATAGACATTTCCATGCAAGCTTTTCATCAAACACTCGACTTGCAACATTACAACTTTCAAATATAAAAAATAAACTTCACTAGAAGGGTGCTTACCAGAAACAACAAGATGGATGGTGCACAAGGAAAACATCAAGCACTTGGCATGCATCACCTTCATAATATTGAAATTGGTTAAAATCCATGGACAAAATGGTTGGAAAGACAAGAAGGTCAAACTCTCCAAGCATAGTGTCATAAACCTGCAACTTCCTCGCATTGGAACCATCTCCAATAGAAGTAGATGAATTTGGAAACTATCGTTTAACACTAGTACGTCATTTTATAACGATCTCTAAATACCAAAATCTCGCCACTCATTGATGCTTTGCTTTGTAAATAAATTGGTGGGATCACTAAATCCACATGATCACCAACTTCAATTTCAATAGTAATTTTGTTTATTTATGAAGCAACACTAAAAGTTTAATTTGGAGTTTTAGTGTCAAAATCCTCCAAAAGAGAGTATATATGTTATCATTGTGCCATAAAAAGGACTATCAATCTTTTGCATCTATGGCACATGCAAATGTCTATCTTTAACTCTAAGGACATGGCCTTAGCTCATGTACCAATTTGCCCACATGCACATTATTCCAATCCACAATTTTGTCCATGAACATTATCATTCACATGTAAAGGAAATTTACAATGAGGTTGCGTGGATATATTAGGTGTTCTGATTAATGTCCACTACAATGTTATGATTATACCTAATGCACTAATGAATTGATATGGTTATAAATGGTTTTGGTGTTTGCTAGTTGTTGCACATAATAGACCATAGGGAAGAAGCTTGATTACAATGAATTGATCTCTCTTATGATTGATAAGAATAAACATCAATAACATCAAATTGGATTAACTTCTCCTCAACATATTTGTGATCAATCATTATACTATCCCATCCTGTGTATTCTTGTTGACAAAAAAACAATTATTGCACCACCATCCTACATTATGAACCAATTAATACCCCACTCTATGGGGTCTTATAGCTATAAGAAACCAAAGTATGTATAAGCAATCCTAGATTCCAAATTATGCAAATTCATAATTATCTAAAATCATTCAATATCATTCAATTACTACTATTTGAAATATTAAATGAAAAAGAACTATTACACAAAAAAAATAAAAATTTAAACAATAATTTCATGATTCTTTAAGATTATTCATTTATATTTTATAAAGCCTTTAAGATCATTCAATTACTACTATTTGAAATATTAAATGAAAAAGAACTATTACACAAAAAAATTTAAACAATAATTTCATGATTCTTTAAGATTATTCATTTATATTTTATAAAGCCTTTAAGATCATTCAGGTATATAAAATAAATATAAAGATTATAATCCCAACAACTATTTTATACAAATATGTCCTCTAAAGTATTCCTTATAAGATCATTCAAGTATATAAAATAAATATAAAGATTATAATCCCAACAACTATTTTATACAAATATGTCCTCTAAAGTATTCCTTATAAAGAAATTTACATCCCTAAAGTTATATTTAAAAATAACAAAAAAAAAAATGCAATTATCTCAAACATTGAACTTAATTTGAACTTCACAATATGACCATAAGAGGTGTGACTAAAACTCAATTGTGATTTTGAAATCAATACATGGTCTAGTACCAAAGTGGATAAAAAATCATTGAACAAATGCATAGAGCTCCATTCTCATTAACGTCAACTACACTCCTGTTTGATCGATGACCAATCAAAGATAATTATCATTGAAACAAAACTTTTAATTATCACTGAGACTTTTGTGCTTGGAAGTTAATATCAACTATCACCGTGACTTTTGTTCTTGGAAGTTTACTAACTATGCATCCAATATTCAATAGAATATATACACAAATAGATATCACACTTTATATCTATGATAGTTCAACCCTAATTTGATATTAAAATTTGTTTCTCACTTTGTTTTATTTAGTCTCCTTCAATTAAAAATTTAATGAAAAAAGTTATATATTTTTTTTAATTACTCAACCCTAATTTCATAAAAAAGCATCATTTCCTACTCTACTTTATTGTGTAAACTTCTAAACAAGACCAATGTTAAGTTATATAATTTTTTTAATTACTCAACCCTAATTCCATAAGAAACATCATTTTCTACTTCACTTTATTGTGAAACTTGTTTATTTTATACTACGATATTAATTGTATATAAACTATAACAATAAAGGCATGGTAAAGAAAAGCATGGTAACAATACCAATGTTTTATATTGTGATATTAATTTTATATAAACTATAACAATAAAGGCATGGTAAAGAAAAACACAGTAACACTATGTTAACTTATAATTGTAAGAAGATTATCAATATGTTAACTTATAATTGTAAGAAGATTATAAGACCAATGTTTTGTATTGTGATATTAAATTTTATAGAAACTATAACAATAAAGGCACGAAATCCTTTAATTAAAAATTTAGTATCCTTCAATTAAAAATTTAGTGAAAAAAGTTATATAATTTTTTTAAAAATTTAACTCTAATTTCATAAGAAACATCATTTCTTATTCTATTTCGTGAGCTTTTAAATCAGACCAATGTTTTGTACTTTGATATTAATTTTATAGGTAACAATATGTTAACTTCTAATTGTAAGAAGATTATCAAAATTTAATGCTTCTAAACTAGACCAATGTTTCGTACTATGATATTAAGTATATAGAAACTATAACAATAAAGGCATAGTCAATAAATCCTTCAATTAAAAATTTAGTGAAAATAGTTATATAAATATTTTAATGATTTAACCCTAATTTCATAAGAAACACCATTTCCTACTCTACTTTATTTTGTAAACTTTTAAACCAAACCAATGTTTTGTATTGTGATATTAATCTTATAGAAACTATAAGAATAAGGACATGGTTAAGAAAAATTGAAATATCCCAAATCCCTTGGATCTGGATATTTACTACTACACTATTGATCTGACTACGGATCTATACTCTGGGGGTTTTTGATGTGTTTTAAATGTTTATGCTTGCGGTTTGTGTAGTGTTTATATGTTTATAATAGTCATGCAATGATTTTCAAGCACAAAACAACTCAACAATTTCTATTAAGCAGAATAATTAAAAGAACAATATTGCATGCAAGAAAAATAACTGAAAACCCTCAGCTAGATCAAGAAGAGATGGATCTTAGCTGGAATACAAGAAAAATGCTAAAACAAAATACCTAGTATGGTGAAGATATGTAGATCAGTGGATGCGGATGAATATCTACTACACGCGAGCCCAGAACTGTTGCATGCACCCAACAACTCTCACGACAACTGCTACTAGAGACTGGAATGTTTTCCCTGGTGGCTAAACTCCTCTAATAAGCCTGAAAATTGTCCCAGCTAGGTTGCCCTGGTACCCAACGAAATCTCACTTACTGTCAACCTAAAGATCTTCCCTCGAATGGTTTATATGAACCCTAGATGAACTCCCCTAGGGGGTTTTGCACCTCCTAGGCAATGCTAATGCGTCCTAGTGATCCCACCATGAGAATCTAGATCCAAGTGTCTCAAACTTTGTGCCCTGGTCTCCTCTGTAATGGATCAGAAGGGATTCCCCGGATTTTGTCCAGTGATCTCTTTGGATTCCTAATTGTGCCTCCATAAGTGTTACTCACTATCTCACTGACAAGTGTGCCCTATATGATTCCCTCGTCGGAATAACTCAAGAAATGTCTCAAAATAAGCACCCTGCTTCCTCCTTAAATGGGTCAGAAAGAAACTGTTGGCTATACCCTCATCAAATCGGGATAATTCCTTGACCCTCTCAACCCTCACGCCCTCACCCTGTTGAAGTGCACCATGGCTAGATGGAACTGTAAATTGCTATTGAATACCGATGAATAACCTGTGTGAACCTTCCGCTGACTAGGGTGTGTCTCTCAACATCGAAATCAACCTATGGTGGTGGTTTCCTCCAGAAACCCACAAAACAATGGAAGTCGACCTCCCTCCTCTGGAACCTGCTACCTCAACTCAATAATCCTTAATAATGAGGAATTAGGTCGAACTCGTCCCTTTTATCCCTCTGTCGTTCTAATTCTCTGTTGGCATGCATGGAGACTTTCCATTAAGTTAGTATTAATTATTCACTTAAGTCACTTTAACCCCCTTTTCTAATCTAATTAAATGTTCACTTTACCCCTTAGGTGCTTTTTTAATTAATGTCATTTTTGGTTGATGAAATGACATTAATTAGAGAAATTGTTCCCCTCTTTGCTTGACTATAGTCTACAGGTAGACTACTCATTTTCTCATTGTTGGGTTTTCATAGGGAAAAGGACATCACAGTCCTCCCTTCCCAAAATTGCTTGTCCTCAAGCAATATCAAACCTAGGTGTTGTAGTATTTTTTCACCTTCCCATGTGGAATCCTCCACTGGAAGTCCCCTCCATCCGACCAAGCACTCCTCGATGACCCTACTCCTCAACCTGCGCTCTTTGTGCTCTAGTACCTCCTTTGGTACTAACTCCAACTAGCCCTCCTCATCCAAGGGTGGTAACTCCTCAAAAGTGGTCACCTGTTGCCCCACTATTGTTTTAAGGAAAAAAATGTGGAACATGTTGTGTATCTTGCTACCCTCTAGTAGCTCTAGCTTGTAGGCCACTTTGCCCACTCTTCTGATGACCTTGTATGGCCCATACAATCTAGGTTTCAATTTCTCGGTTGTGCTCTTCTTTAATGTAGACTGTTTATATGGTTGTAATCGGAGAAAAACCAAATCCCTTACCTCGAAGTTGCGCTCTATCCTCTGTTTATCTACATATATCTTCGGTTGGTTTTGTGCTTCCTGTAGATTATCCTTTACCGCTTGTAGGACCCTCTGACTCTCCTCTATCCAATCCTTGGCCCTCGGGCCCTACTCTCTCCAAATACAATCTCCACAAAGGAAGGTGCATCATACCCGTATAGATCTCTGAATGGTGACATCAGTATGGACATATGATAAGTCATGTTGTAATAGTACTCGCCCATATGCAACCATCTCACCCATGTGCACAGTTGACCCCTACATAGTTCCTTAGGTACCCCTCTGCCCATTTGTTGATGATTTGTGTCTATCCATTTGTCTGGTGGTGGTAGCTGGTGCTTGTGGATAACTATGTGCCTACTAACCTGAATCACTCCTGCCAAAATGCATTGATGAAGCGCCCGTCCCTACCACTAACTATTTTCCAGGGTAGGCCGTGCAACCTGAAGACTTCCCTGAAAAATAATTCTGCCACCTGGATGGCCTTGTAGTCTGTGGGTATGGAAAAGAAATGTGCAAACTTGGTCAATCTATTGACCACCACAAAAATTCAGTCTCAGCTCTACACTTGAGGAAGTCCTGTAATAAAATCCATGGAAATACTCTCCCATTTCTACTCCAGAATGGGTAGAGGCTAAATTAACCCAACTGGGTGTATCTGCTCAGAGTTGTTTTGCTGACAAGTCATGCACTCTCGAATGTGTCTCAATATATCATCCTTGAGACCCTTCCATGAGAATCTCTCCCCGATCTACCTATACGTCTTGAAGAACCCCTGATGTTCGGTCGTGGGTGAGTCATGAAAGGCCTTCAAAACCTTTCCTTTCAAGCTAGATTCTAGAACTAAGTAGATCTAATCCTTGTATAAAATGACATTGTCCAATACCCGGTATCTGTCATCTGCTACCTGCCCATCCATTACCTCGCAAGAAAATTTGTTTTTGGATTACTCTACTAGCAAATGTGTTTTCCAGTCTGTGCAAATATCCATCATTGAACAACCTGTTGGCCTCCTGGATACGATATCTTATACGACATTCATTTTCCTTTAACATACTTGATGTCAGAGTCAAAGGCTTGGATCTTAGAGACCCATTTTTTATGTCTTTGGCTAAGGTATTTCTGATCCAGGAAATACTTTAGATTGTTGTGATCAATCTTTACCACAAATATGTTGTCTACCAAGTACTTTCTGAATTTGGTTAAGGCATGCATGATAGCTAGCATTTCCTTGTCATATATAGAATAGAGCCTCTCTGGCTCACTGAGCTTCCTACTCTAAAAAACAATAGGGTCGCCCCCTTGCATCAACATTGCTCCAATCCCCAGCCCTGATGCGTCAGACTCTAAAACAAATGACTGTGAGAAATATGGAAGGGATAGAACAGGGCATGTGCTCATCACTTCCTTCATTCTCTCGAAGGTGTGTTGTGACTCATCGGTCCACTAGAAAGCACCCTTCTTTGTCAAATCGATGAGTGGCACTCCCAACTGTGAAAAAACCTTAACGAATCGTCTGCAGTAACTGCACAACCCAAAGAATCCCTTCAGCTCTATAAGGTTCTTGGGTGTTGACCAAACCAAAATGTCCCTAATCTTCTCTTGATGCACATGTACTCCCTGCTCGCTGATGATATGCCCCAAGTACAGGAGTTCTCTTATACCAAACTCACACTTAGACTCCTTGGAATATAGTGATTGTGCCTGCATAGTGCCTGAGACCTCCTCCAAGTGTGTCAAATGCTCTACCCACGTCCTGTTGTATATCAAGATGTCATTGAAGAATACCAAAAGGTACTTCTGCAACTGTCCCCTAAAGATGTGATTCATGCAAGACTGGAATGTGGTTGGTGCGTTGGTCAACCCGAAAGGCATGACTAAAAACTCAAAGTGCCCAAAATGGCATCGAAAATTTGTCTTCTCTATGTCCTGCTCTCTGATGTTGATCTGATGGTAACTTGATCGTAGATCTATTTTGGTGAAGAAGACCACCCCATGTAGCTCGTCCATTAACTCCATGCGTGGAATGGGGTACCTATTCTTGATCGTCTTCTTATTAAGGGCTTTGTAATCTATGCACATCCTCAGTGTGCCATCCTTCTTTAGTACCAATACAACTAAATAAGTGAAAGGACTCGTGTTGGGCCTAATATGCCCCATAGAAAGAAATTCCTTTATTGCCTTCTCAATCTCGTCCTTTAATCTTTTTGGGTGCATGTAAGGTGTGGTGATCATTGGTGTAGGCCCCGTCTCTATTTCAATAGTGTGCTCAAACCCTATGTCTAGTGGCCTCCCTGGCGGTATCAGTCCAAAAATTGGTTCATACTAACTTTGAATCTCTATGATCTCTGGATGATATTGCTCTCTACCCTTTGAATCCCTCCTGGTGGTAATCAGGCACTCTGTCACATATGTTACATCACCATGAAGAAATATCCTCTCCATCTGCTTTGTTGATACTACTCGAGGTGCTTCTGTAGACATGCCCCTCAATACTACCCTTGATCCATTGGTGTCCCTGAAACTCATGGTCAAAGTCTGGTAGTTGAACCCCTCTCCCAACGAATATAGCTATTGCATGCCCAACACTGCATATGTGTTTGATAAGTCAACTACATAGAATGTATCTGTCATGGTGTAGTTTCCTAGCTTGACCTCTAGGGATGGAATCATGTCCAAACATGTCATGGTATACCCATCTGCCACGACCATTGTAAACCCCTCAAACTCCTTCGTGCATAACCCCCTTCGAGCTACTAAGGATGCATCAATGAAGTTATGAGTTTCCCCACCATCTACTAATGTTGTTATGCATTGCCCCTGTATAAGGCCCTTGAGCCTGATAGTGTTGTACCTCGGTACTCCTGAAAGGGTTTCTATGGTCCCCCTTCCGCCACCCTGTGAGGTTTTCTCTCTCCCCTCGATTGTGGTTACATGTGGCTGAGGTTTCTTTGGAGGCTGCTCCGACTCCTGTGTAGACTCATCCTCTTAGTCACTTCATCTCATTGATTTGATCTCCTCCTCCTCCTCTTCACTGTTTGACACCACCTCAATGTAGTGGATCTATCCCTTTCCCATGCATCGATGCCCTGGGACCCATGGATATTTGCAAGTGAAGAAAATATTCTTTCTCATCAACTCCCTTCTGGTATAATCATCCTTCTTCAGTACCAATACAATTGAAGAAGCGAAAGGACTCATGTTGGGCCTAATGTGCCCCATCGCAAGCAATTCCCTGATTGCCTTCTCAATCTCATCCTTGAATCTTTTTGGGTTCATGTAAGGTGCGGTGATCATTGGTGTAGGCCATGTCTCTAGTTCAATAGTGTTCTCAAACCCTATGTTTGGTGGCCTCCCTGGTAGTATCGGTCCAAAAACTAGCTCATACTGACTTTGAAGCTCTCTGATCTCTGGATGATACTTCTCTCTACCCTTTGAATCCCTTCTAGTGGTAATCAGGCACTTTGTCGCATATGCTACATCACCATGAAAAAATATCCTCTCCATCCGCTTTGTTGATACTACTCAGGGTGCTTATGTAGACATGACCCTCAATACTACCCTTGATCCATTGGTGTCCCTGAAACTCATGGTCAAAGTCTGGTAGTTGAACCCAATCTCTCCCAACAAATATAGCCATTGCACGCCCAATGTTGCATCTGTGTCTGATAAGTCAACAACATAGAATGTATTTGTCATGGTGTAGTTTCCTAGCTTGACCTCTAGGGCCGGAATCATGTCCAAACATGTCACGGTATACCCATCTGTCGCAACCATTGTAAACCCCTCAAACTCCTCCATGCATAACCCCCTTCGAGCTACTAAGGATGCATCAATGAAGTTATGAGTTGCCCCACTGTCTACTAATGTTGTGATGTGTTTCCCCTATATAAGGCCCTTGAGCTTGATAGTGTTGTACCTGGGAACTCCTGAAAGGATTTCTATGGTACCCCCTTTCGCCACCCTATGAGGTTTTGTCTCTCTCCTCGACTGTGGTTACATGTGGCTGAGGTTTCTTTGGAGGTTGCCCCGGATCCTGTGTAGGCTCATCCCCTTAGTCACTTCCTGTCGTTGATTTGATCTCCTCCTCCTCCTCTTCACTGTCTGACTCCACCTCAATGTAGTGGATCTATCCCTTTCCCATGCATCGATGCCCTAGGACCCATGGGTCTTTGCAAGTGAAGCAGAGCTTCTTTCTCATCAACTCCCTTCTGGTATCATCATCCAACTTGGATTTTCCTTTCCATTCCCTTTGAGGATTCTTATGATCCTTATCTCTCTGCGGTACAAAGGGTTTGGTGAAGGTTTTGGGTTTCTACACTGAGTCCCCCATGTTTCTAATGCGCAGGATGGCCTCCTGTAGGGTGTGAGGCTTGAAATCCTTAACCCAACCCCTCAATGGCTCCATCAATGCCTCGATGAATAACATCACCAACCTGTACTTATATATATCTGAAATTGTGACTGCCTTGTGCTAGAACTCTATGATGAAATATTCAACTGACACGGTTTGTCTCAGCTACGTCAAATCCCTGAAATGGAGTCTGGGGTCCCTCTTGTCAAACCTCTCCATCAACCACTCGGTGAACTCCAGATATGATGTAATGCCTCTGTGACCCAAAGTCACCAGCCCATGATACCACCACTTGTGGGCCTCCCCCTCTAAGTGTAAGGTAGAGAAGCTAATAGCTTCTTACTCCATCATCGAGTTGAGCTTGAAATATATGTCAAGCTTATGTACCCATGCATGAGCTAAGCATCAAGACGACCCGTCAAAAGTAGGAATATTCAACTTTCCCACCTTCTTGATAAAGTCCATGTTCTGGATCTGTGTATTGCCCCTCTGTGCATCCTTGGGCCTATTATGATACCTAATCGAACAATAGTGTATCAAACTCATGTCTACATGGAAAAACCTGGCCCCAATACCAAGTAGTCTCGCCTATACTCTACAAAAGGGTCATGTGGCCTTGCCTGTCCCTGTCCTGGATGCTCCATTGTCTACCCTGGTTGTCCCAAATGTTGTCCCCCTTGGAACTAAGGATATAGAGGTCGAGGAATCCTCCATGATGATGTATAGGTACAAAAGGGTGAATGATTCTCACTCACTCCACCCTAGGATCCACTGGAACCATTGACCCCTCCTCCCTAGTGTCCTCATGAACCACTCTCTCCACCTGCCATGTTGGCACTAATAGTTCCCACATTGTTCTGGATCATCTGTGTGCTAGTGGTCATTTGTGTTATGGAATTCATCATGTCCTGCTTCCCTCTGGCTAGGTCATTTAAGATGGCCTAGGTATTGTCATGCGGTGTCTTGGGGCCTTTCCCCTTGCCCTCTGGTGTCTCACGCCTATCACCCATAGTCTTGTTTAACTCTACCTCTGTCTCGAAACCGATATGATCCATGTCTCTATCCTTTGCCTCCGACTCTGTATCTGACTGAGTATGGAAGGGAGTGTATTCCCTCCTGTTCATGTCCCTTCTGTCTCTACTATGGCCCCTACGGTACTGACCGTACTCACCCCCTATGTGACCTCAACCCTCTCGGATTGCTTCATCCGTTCCCAAAATCATGGGATCATGAGATAGTGCTTCTTCACAAGATGGCAGGAGGAAGGCTCTGATATCACTGAAATATCCCAAATCCCTTGGATCTGGATATTTACTACTACACTATTGATCTAGCTACGGATCTAATACTTTGAGGGTTTCTAGATGCATTTTAAATGTTTATGCTTGCGGTTTTTGTAGTGTTTATATGTTTATAACAGTCGTGCAATGGTTTTGGAGCACATAACAACTCAACAATTTCTATTAAGAAAAATAACAGAAAGTACAATATTGCATGTGGGAAAAATAACTGAAAACCCTTAGCTAGATCAAGAAGAGATGGATCTTAGCTGGAATACAAGAAAAATGCTAAAAAAAAATACCCAATATGGTGAAGATAGGTAGATCTGTGGATGCGGATGAAGATCTATTGCATGCGAACCTAGAACTGTTGCATGCACCCAACAATTCTCACGACAACTATTGTTGGAGACTGGAATGTTCACCCTGGAGGCTAAA
>SNQJ01S0253525.1:0-12682 GCA_010110895.2 Picea sitchensis
AACACCCCTTTTTCAAGGTGCCCTCCACCACCATCGTGGTCTCTTTTCCGCACATCCCCTCTCAGCAGCTCTGCAATAAATTCAAACTGTCATTTTACATTCATTGTACTCTTCCTGCAGGTCCATTTACATCACATATTCATGCTTATGAGTTTTTCCATAGTCCTTGGCCAGTTCAGTTATATTTACAATCTAGGGAAAACAGGGTGTTACAAGTACCTATGTCCAAGGAAAATAAGAATCAGAATGGGAAGAGAATCACCGAGATGAAGCTCACTAGAAAGAAGGCTAGGAAGCTAAGTAAAAAGAGATCTAAGATCGACAAGCTACAAAAGATTCCATAGGGAGCCTCATAGAAGGAAAACTTGCAAAATTTGAACTTCGCCGAGATATCAGAACAGTGACATAGGCCACTTCATTGTGGCGAAGCAATATAGCCATTAGAGGTCGATATATTCGTTCGACTGCCGCTCCGAATGGATAGAAAAGCATTGATGGTTCATCACCAGACCATTGGATCACGCCATAACGGACAGAACAAGAATTAATGAGGCTCATACCCATTGCAAAGCAAACCATTGCCAAGATCGCCTATATATCTCGTCGTGCCATGCCCGAAGAACACTTTTTCCAACTGAGAATTTGAATCCCACGGACTAGAAAGTGTGTACAGTGATCATCGCGCCCTTGTTTTTCATTCTTGTGCAGTGTCTAAGATCATTGTGACCCTAATATTAACCTTGAGCGTGTATGTCTGAAGAGCTTAGTGCACTTGAAGAATCTGCGAAGGAAGTACTTGTTGATCTCAGGACAGAGAAAATCATGTCGAAAAGAAGGATGTTTGCAGGTGTGCAAGCATCATCAACAGGAGGAGTCCAAGCTTCTCCATCGATTGCTCACAGAGCAGGAACTTCCAGAATCACGACAGAGATGAAAACGAAGCATAGAGACGATATCGTGAATTCCAAGCTAATTTTGAGCATTCTACCTGCCTACCTACCCCCTCTAAGTGGCGCCATCAACTGGGACAGTGTGCCTTGAGATTTTGACTATGCTTTGGTCATGGCATACCTCTCGAAAGGGATACGCGCAGTTCGATCTGACCAAGATAAGCTCACAATATTGAAGTTCAGTGACTTCAACCTTGGCGACAAGAATGCTTACAGCATGCTCACCCTGCATAAGTACTTGACCAAGACCAAAGGCAAGAATTCAAAGATTATCCCTCAGCCATGGACCCAGAACCTCGCATAGTCCACACTGCTTAATGTGATGAAGATCCCGCACTTTGACCGACACCAGGAAGTAAATGCATGCATGAAATTGTTGTTATCCTGCTACCACAGAGGTTACTTATGGTTGAATCGTCGCATCACTATGGATCTGACCTTAATCAATCAGATCACAGAGATGAGCATGTAGGGCCTGGACCCACAGGATTTTTACCCTAGAAAGACCTTAGAAGAAGCATTAGCACAGAGAATCAAAGAGACCTATGGCAATGTCGAGAAGGGCACGTGAGGTTACAAGGTAACCTCTATCCAGAATAGCGCAGTGTGCTTCGCATGTCAGTTGATCGCAGGCAAGCTAGTTCACAAGAACTGGCCCACCCAAGTAACTAGACTCGTTTTTTACCTCGTCGAGAAGTGTGTCGAAGGACTTCAGATGAATTGGGTGCAGTACCTTGTAAACCATCTAGAGCTTGATTTTCGGGAAGCACAAGACCAAGGGCATGAGTTCCACTTTAGTTGGCTTCTCATACTAATCGCATTTATTGCATGGGAAATGTCGGAAGGTGAGACCTTCCCCGACATAGAGCCCTTAGAACCTTTGGCCGGGAAGTTCAATACCTTGTGGTACTCTAATGATATGAACAAGCAGTGGTAGTCCAATGTCGTCTTCCATGCCTATTACAACCAGTTGAAACAACCCATTCAGTTCGAGCCTCGGATGACCCCGAATACCCTCCACAGGTTTCGGCCCTTAATGAAGTTCGGCGTGGACCACCACTTTATTTATATAACAGTGTGCGCTGATGAGCACAAGCAACAGGTACATTCCTATTACAAGTTGACTAAGGAAGACATCGAAGAGATCACTAAGGAATGGTTGGCAGACCTTCTCATTCCAGCCAACCCTACGGATTTTTCCGATGTAGATAGCTCAGAAGTTGTGCAGGATACACCTAGACCTAGTAAGACGAAGAAGCTTTCAGAAGTTCAGGATATAGACAACACATTTGTGAGGATTGTGTCCATTTCACCAGACGAAGGGGATGATGATGAAGAGACAGAAGGTGCAGATATTGAACAACAGAAAGGTGAAGTACCACCACCTAGGGACGAAGAAGACTCGTCAAAGAAAAGGAAGGTTTCACCTTCAAAATATTCCTCCCAGAAGAAACCTAGAACCCCTGTAACCAAGATGAAGACTACCCTCACATTGGATGATTTTAATTTCATCATTGCAGTTGTGAACGATGCTTCACAAGATATATTAGAGAAGCAAGAGGTTAAGCAGGAGCATATGTATAGTCATATCGAGATTGAACTCCAAGGAGTGCAGCAGGCACTCCAGTCTAGCCACCCAATCTCCACTGCACCCCTGATAGTAGGAACAATAGAACCAGGAGATGAGCCAACCCAATTGCACTAGATCGTCAATAAAGTTGAAGCTCACCTTCGACGAGCTTAGGAAGAGACAACGCAAGCCATCCAGGCTTTGACACAGGTACAGGGAGTACTTGTCGAGCAGCGCAGTGCTGTCAAACAAGAAAAAAATTCTCTTCAAGCACAGTGGGACAAAGAGAAAGAAGATCTAGAGCAGAGCAAGGAGCAGTTGATCGTGGAGTAGCTAGAAGTAAAGGAATAGGTCAACAGAGCACTTCGCTCTGTGACGGTCATTGAAGTCCAGACAGAAGAATGGGTTCCACGACAAGTGGCATAGCTTGAAGAAGTGATCTAGCAACTTCAGCAACACATCGGAGACCTGGAACTTCGTATTGTTCCCGAGACTCCTCAATAAATCAAAGACCTAAGAGAGGTAACTACTTGCAGCACAGTTGGCAGAATGAAAGACCTTGCCTTGGAGTGAAAGCAGTTGAGCTCTAGGAGCGCTCAGACGTATGAAAACCTCACTAAGAATCCAGAGTTACAAACATTGGAGTCACAACTCCAAGAAGCAAAGCAACACGCAGATACGTTACAGGCGTAGCTGAAGGCCTTGTCACTAGTTGAAAGGATGAAGAGGTTTCGCACTACCCAGCAACATATCCACATGATCCAGACTAAAGTGTTGGAAGTCTCTCAACGAATTCAACCAATGCAAGAGAAGGCATGTCAATTGTTCACCGAAGTTGAAAGCCAAGGAGTCGAGCTAGAGCAGGTCATCATCATAGAAGAACAACACCTAGAAGGTCCAGTCAATGACGCACTCATCCAGGATTTCACTGAGCAAGAAGTTGTATCATTACAGCAGGTCGAAGCAGTTCGAGCCAAGTTCGAGGCGTTCGATGCAGATTTTCTCAGACTAGAGTGACTCAGGACGAGTCACAGATGAGTGTTGGGGGCTTGTTGGCCCTTGACCAAGTTTTGGGAACACTTGGTCATATTTGATCGTTTTTGGGACTTCGTCAACCTATCGAATATGGAGCTCCAGACAAAGCAGAGATTGCAGAATCTTGGCCCACTTTTGGGTCCCTTTTAGGGTTTTGGGAATATGTAATGGGAAAGGGATGTCGGCCCATCGGTTCACCCACACTTAGGACCACTTTTGTAAATGTATAAATAGACATATAGGAATCTAGTAGAGTGGAAGGGTATTGTATCTATGTGATATAGGATAAGTGCCAAGAAGGGATCTGTGTGATCAAGAGTTTTGCGCATTCTGTATAGACTTGCAGAGCTTAGTGCGAGTACCTATGTGAAGATATAGAATGCTTTATGCTGAAAGGCAAGGAAGAAGGATGTAGCGAGCTGTGCAGATCTTTTGTCCTGTGCGAAGTAATGGTTTCTATGACTCTATAATCGTAACCCATTAGCCGATGATAATAAAGAAGAATATTTGGTGGACGTAGCCCCAGGGTGGGGGTGAACCACGTAAATCCTGTGTGTTATGCTTTGTGATTTGACTCAATGTGCTTATCTCTGCTTTTGCTAATTGATTTGATGTATTTAGATGGATATACTTGTGCTTTGTGCTCCATTAGATGTGTATGAATAGTAGATCTGATATGTATGAAGATGCTTAGTGTTGATCTATTGGATCTTATCAGTTTTACTGTTGCTAAGTATTAAGATAGCTTAGATCTAAATGAATGTCGCGATGCTCTATGTTATTTGCAAAGTATAATAAGGACTGAATATTGATGAATGATCGATGTTAAGTGCTCTATAAGTGATATAATCACAGATCTATGTCCCAACTAAGGTTGCAGACACCTGAGTCTTGCAACCACCCCTGCCTCTACCTCGGGTGAGACTTCATCTTCTTCGCAGGTGTTGCCGAAAGGGTCGGTAGTTAGGGTTTTTTTGGTGCGCTCTTGTAGCGTTGAACCCTAGGTCTGCCCCTATGCCAAAAATTCATGTGTAAGATATTACAATTGTTAAAATCATAATCAAACTTGAAGAAACCTGGAAGAAGTAAAAATAGAAAGAAGTCAGCATTCAAAAGGAAATTAGAAAGATACATGTGACACTTTGCAGAAGGCAATAAAGATGCAGACGAAAGCATGGACTCTCTTAGATGGAGGGATCTGATTATATAATTCCAAAAAAAAAGAGCATGCATTCATGCATGAAGAAAGGATTAGGAGGGAGCTAATCCTAGATAATATGATCCATTGAATATTATGAAGTATCTATCCATGTTCCCATCATTGGTAGAAACCACGAAAAGAAGCACGTGTTCAGTTTGACTTTAGAAGAAATCTTCTTCGAAAATAAGCCTCAAAGTATCCTTGGCTATCCTTCCACATCCATGATCCTATGATGAAAGGAAGAAGTTGGAATCTTCGGGGCATGGAATCTATAAGAAACTCCATGGACCCAAAAGCCAAAGAAAAACATGAGGAAGAACATGAAGATTCCAAGAGATAAAGAAAAACCAGAACAACCAGTCATTATATCAAGAATCACAATACTACCAGCTTGATCTGAACCCTCTAGAAGCAATCAAGTAAAAGAAATGAAGGTTGTGATGAAGAACAATGTATGGAAGAATTATGAATGAAAACATTGCGAGATCCAGTACTAAAGGTTCTCCCGGATGGAGAGAAAGGACTATGATGATAGCTTGTTCCAGACATACCTCTACCTAAGACATTATATCTCGTGCAATATCCATGGGTTGGAGTTTACATCAAATGAATGTGAGGACTATTCTCCTCAACAGAGTAATCAAACAAAGAAGCATATGTAGAGAAACCTCAAGGTTTTTTAGGTACACCATAAATAGACTCTTGTATGCAGATGGAAGAAGATCTTGTATGGATTCAAACAACTTGGTGCAGAGCCTCCAATGCACAGCAGAAGCGTGGTGAAAATTTTCTATAAGAGATATATTGTATCGGAATGGTTACTTAGAAGTCCAGGATGATGGTTTGCTAATCCATGACAAACTCTCATGATAACAAAAGAAGTACCACTTGGATATGTTCCAGTTTGAGCCTTGCCACAATGTTATGAGCTAGCAGGAAACAAAAGAGTTGAATCCAACTATGATATACTATAATGATCAGAGTTATGTGAAGCCTTCAAAGAAAACTAGTGTTCTGGAAAGACCGAAGTACATTGAAATCGAGCATTACATTCTCCATGATGAAGTCCAGAAAAGAGAAGTGATTCTCCAATATCTATCTCCACAGATGAGCAGATAGAAGAAATTTTGGTAAAGCCTCTATCCAAGATGAAAGAGTTTGCGTACTTAAGAAACAAGATGAAGCTCATGGAGATGACTTCCTTATTAAAAGGGAAGATATGAATCCCAAGGTGGGAGGGAGCACTGATGTGTTACTATTTTATGGACAATCATTTTTCAGTTCGAAAAATGGTCCAAGATGAGCAGTTCCTTTCCAGTTTGGAAAGTGGTTTGATATTTCTGACGGACATGCATTTTTCCAGTTCGAAAAATGGTCCAAATCGAACAGTCATTTTCGTAATGAAAATGCTTCGATGTATTGTTGATGTACCATAGACAATGATTCCCCTTGTGGCCAGTGTGGGGGAATGGTCTAGGAAAGTCTTTCTTCTTAACTGTCACTCTTAGTAGTGGTCAAGAAGACTGGTCTGCCTCGCTGGACAGTCATTCTTTCGAAGCTCACAGTTGTGAGAAGTTTTGAAGAATGGTATGTTTTGGAGGTTGTTGCAGGACAGCCATTCCCTAGGGCAGATTCATTCTCTCTAGGTTTCACTTTATTTAATGCTAAAGGAATGGCCCAGATAGGTGAATGGTCCAGGTTCAATAATTAGGGACAAGCATTCCCTAGGGAAGACTCATTCTCTCCAGGTTACACTTTGTTTAGTGTTGGAGGAATGGCCCAGATAGGTGAATGGTCCAAGCTCAGAAATCAGGATAGTTATTCTTCTATGCTTGAGAAGAATAGTCCAGTAGCTCATGACTGATGTTTCACCTTCTAAGGGAAGTTTCTCTTCCATATCTCACAGATGTGAGTAGAAGAATGGCCCAGATGATTTAGTTTATATCATGACATTTTTTTTTTGTGCAAGTTGATATCAGATGATATGATTGTTATGGAGAATGTATGTCTCTGGACAGTAGATGTATTCTATTGTGGTGGATGTGTTCCACTGGTTTTGACTACGTGTCACTGATTAAGTAGTTGTGTGCTACTTGGTGTGGTAGTGTACCATTGGATTGTAGTTGTGTACTACTATGGATAGACACAGTTGTGTTCTATTGAATGACATTGTTCTAATTTTCCTTGAAGACTATCAGTAGTGTTGAAAATGATTATCAACTATATGGATGGTCAGTGTACTAATGGACAGACATTCTCCAGATGGAAAATGGTCCAGGACATTTATTCTTCTAGGACATATGCCCAGATTAGAAGAATGGTTCTTGTATCAATTTTTGGAGTGAGTGACTTATTTGACATCATGTCTGATTACTCAGATGGAGTATGGTTTTGAGAGATGATGCAGTTGATGATGTCAGATGACACTGATAGTGATGATGGTGCTCGTGATCTAATCATGAGATAGTCTATATGACTATGATGATGCTACCAGTTCAATGGTATGTTTGTGCTAAAGACCATTGCCTTCAATACCTCCCTAGATAGGAGGGAGTGTTGATATTATGGTAGTTGTGGGAGGTATTTACCTCCACGTGTAACCCTGACGAGAATAGAATATTTCGGGAAGCAAGAAGAAACCCTAAATAGTTAGTTAATAACCCTAGAAGACAAGTCGGATCAAGAGAATGATTTGTATTAAGTTATTAGCCTCCAAGAGAAGAATTTGTCCCAGTTAAGTGACTTAGAGGACTATAAATAAAGGGTGCTTGATCTCATTTTTACCTCACCTCTCATAACTGCACAAGGCATTGGTGTGCAAGTTTGAAGAAGAGCTACAGTTGTTGCTGCTGCAACTAGCAGACTTTGGTTTTGGCTGGGATTCTCTCTTGGTTATGGTTTAGAATTTTTGCTTGGCCTCTTTTGGTTATTCTTGTTTGGTGCTCTATCCTTGGAGAGAGGTGTGCCACCTTGTTTGGCTATTAAGCCTAGGGTTTTCTTCTGGAATCATTCTCTGTCAAGGTTAAGGTGCTCGGGGGTGGCTTCATCCTATGGTTGGGTGACAATATTGCTATATTGTCTATGGTTAAATGAGCACATCCATTATATTCTAACAAAACACTCATATGATGTGTTAGTTTCAATGACATAAATTCCATCGCTACGATGACACAATCAAGGGCTTGCGTAAAAAATGGCATTTGTCTATCAAACATTTTTAATAAAATATCTTCTAGGACATTTATCTTGTTCTCTTTGTACTTTATGATTTGAATATTTTATGTTATCTTGTTTCATTATCTGTTGATCAGTTTGCTTCATTAATCATTGTACAAAGTATTTCCTTAAATAGTCATTTTCTACTATTTTGCAACCATTTTATGAGATCTAATACCCGTAAAGTAGAAGAGCTCCACTAACCATTATAACAAATCAATTTTCCCATGAGTATGGTTTTAGGGCTTAAAGCAACATGGCTTCCATTCTCCTTTTCCTCTTGACCAACCTTACAATAGTGTTTTCCATGTTGATCCTTGAATGTTTATTTCGAACATCAACACAAATAACCAAATAAGTATAATCCTACTCAATTCAATAATTTCACACCTAAATGAAGTGAATAAGTGAATGAATAAGAAACCTCTTTGAATAAGAAACCTTATATTACAATATATTCAAATACTCAACATAAAATGATTATTCAAATAAGTCATATATATATCAGAGGCATCCTACAACAATAAACATAATTAATATAACCATAATTGGTGAGAGCTAAAACTAGGAGATGTAGAGCTTAACATTGATTTCTTTGTTACTATTCTGACAAATTTCACCATTCTCACCATTCTCTTTGTCCATGCTATAGAGGAAAACATTCCCTAATGGTTTTCTAATATTTATTATTATTGTGAAAGTTATGTTATATGTGAGGTTTGAGTGGATGCTTAACCTTTCCCGAAATTCACAAGAAAAAACTTCAAAGAAAATTTCCATATTTTATTTAATTTTTTTTTTGTAATTCCATGTGGATGCATACTTGTGTAAAATTTCATGCAATATGTTCCATTAAATTTCTTCTAAATTTTGCCAACAAAATGAATATACATGTTATTAATGGAAATACATAAATTTCCATATTTTATTTAAATTCTTAAATTTCTTCTCAGTTTTTCCAACAAAATGATCCCACCATTCTGTTTGTCCAATTCCACCATTTTCTTTGTCCATTTTATAGAGGAAAACATTCCCTGATGGTTTTCTAATATTTACTATTATTGTGAAAGTTATATGTGAGGTTTGAGTGGATGCTTCACCTTTCCCAAAATGCACAAGAAAAACCTTCAAAAAAAATTTCCATATTTTATTTAAATTATTTTTTGTAATTCCATGTGGATGCATACTTGTGTAAAATTTCATGCAATATGTTCCATTCAATTTCTTCTAAATTTTGCCAACAAGATGAATATACATGTCACTAATGGAAATACATAAATTTCCATATTTTATTGAAATTCTTAAATTTCTTTTGCCAACAAAATGATCCACCATTTGTTTGTTCAATTCCACCATTCTCTTTGTCCATGCTATAGAGGAAAACATTCCCTAATGGTTTTCTAATATTTACTATTATTGTGAAAGTTATGTTATATGTTAGGTTTTAGTGGATGCTTCATTTTTTCCAAAATGCACAAAAAAATACTTTAAAGAAAAATTTTATATTTTATTTAATTATTCTCTGTAATTATATGTGGATGCATACTTACTTGTAAAATTTCATGCAATATGTTCCATTAAATTTCTTCTAAATTTTTTCAACAAGATGAATATACATGTCACCATTAAAAATACATAAATTTCCATATTTTATTTAAATTCTTAAATTTTTCTCAATTTTACCAACAGGATGATCATACATGTCATTAGTAATGGAAATACATAAATTTCTATATTTTATTTAAATTATTCTCTTTAGTTCCATGTGAATGCATACTCACTTGTAAGATTTCATGCAATATGTCCATTAAATTTCTTCTCAATTTCACCAATAAGATGATCACAATATGTACCATTAAATTTCTTCTCAATTTTACCACTAAGATGATCATACATGTCACTAGTGAGCATACATAAATTTAAATTTATTTATTGAATGTCCCATATAAATCTACATAAATTTATTTATTGAATGTCCCATATAAATCTATGGACTTGACCACTCTGCTCTATCAAAGTTTAAACCTAACTTTTTAACACTGGAGAATTTACATTTAAATATATATAAAATCTTAATCTGAGTTGGTCTCATACCCCCTGTACCGTTTCATGCAAGACCTAAACGTCATGAATGTCGTTGGACCTTCCCCACGACCGAGTTTTCACATTATATGTCACAGCCGTCCGGTTGAGCAAGTTTTCAAAACATACAATATCATCACCATTGGAACTGCATGCGCTGTGCATTGCCATTTCAGTGTGTTGAAGCTCCTTAAATATTTCTTCAGTCGATCTAGAAATCTCCAGCCATTCCCCTTCCTCGTTATGATAACGAGAATGTTTAAAGTAGTTCCCCGTGATTAGCCTCCAAATGACGAGCTCTCTGTCCCGTGCTTCCGCCATGAACACCTGCTCCATGCAGGCCACCAATCCCAACAGATGACCAGACTCTGGTGACTCTGGTTTTCTCACTTTGAGGATTTCCCATCTCTCCTCCTCTACCTGGAAAACGATCAGGCTCTCAGCGGCCTCCAATAGCCAATACATGGCGTCCCTGCAATAGACTCCATGAGTATCAACTACTCTGATATTCCGAAGGCGATACTGAGAATAATCTATAAGCTCTCTCCATGAATCTATTCCGGAATCATATATCATTGTTTTCACAAAAGTAATCTGCCCCCAATGGTCAGTGCCCTCGTGAGTATCGGCCGGCATGGCAACCAAAACCCTAAAATGATCTCTGCCATACGTTGCGATGCATTTCAGTTTGGAGGTCCATCTTCCATCTATAAGAGGAAGCCTTTTGTAAATACCTGTTATAGGATTCTTAATCCATAATAAACTCGCCATGCATGAAGAGCAAGAATCCGACCTGTGTTGTAGAATAAAACAGAATCAGACATCTGCAAAGTTCAAACGAGATTAGATTACGTAATAAATTCAGAAGCAGCTAATAATCAGTAAAAATAAACGCGCAAATGATCACAGTTATTGAGAAGATAAATAGACATATAATTCATGAAAATAATTTTCACCTCAGTAGCAGGTAATAGATTAGATTAGATTATGTAATGAAATTAAAGGTAATAGATTGGATTAGATTGTCAATTGAGTGTAGTTTGGATAATTGTGAGTAATGATTGTTATCTTTTCTATCAGGATTCAATTCATAATGACATGAATAAAAATCTCAAGCCTATATGTATTGAAAAGTTACTTTTGATTCAAAATTGAATAGAGTAAATGCTATTTCCAAAAGAAAAGTTTTTTCCCTTTTCAAAAATAGACTGGACCAGATTATGTAATGTAAATGTAATGAATCAAAGGTAACGCTGGACCAGATTATGTAATGAAATCAAAAGTAATATAGTGGACCTCAACTATTATATTAATAAGAAAATCATAATCTAAATAAAACAAAATCATAAATTAATATAAACTAAATTAATATAAATTGATGATGATGATGATTAACGTTCACTAAGATTTAATTGGTTTATGGGATCTTAAAAGAGTAAGTGAGATTTTTTAGAATTTTTTTTCTGTGTTGGAAAAGCATTAAGAGAAATTTTCCAAGATCACCATAGTTTTATTGAGTTGAGAGGTTAGGAAGGTTGGTAGTGTGACAAATATTTTGAAAATGAGATCTAATAGAGGTATAGGTTGGACAATCTAAGAGAAAGTGTTTTTCATCTTCAACCTTCTTAGTGTCACAAAGGTGACACACTCTTTCATCCCATAGCGTTTTAGAAATTGACCAACTCCCACTTTCACTATGAAGCTAGTGAGTAATTTTTTTATTTACACTTGTCAAAAGAAAGATAATTTTGATCTTCTATATTAGGGTTGATTACATCCTTATAATACCTTAATTTTCTTTTTTCCTCTAACTTTGTATCACACCACAATTTATGCTTAAATTTTTATTTGATGATATTTTTAATAGTATATTTATTGTGCAAAATGGTGTCTTCCACAATTCCCCAATAGTTTAGCCAAGACCAGGCATCTATCCTCATTTTTTCATCCCCCAATAATCATTTTCTCAATGCTATAATTATAGTTGAGCTTGTGGTGAATATCAATTCCAAGATATTTGTATGAAGTCACTTCCTCCAAGTTGACATTTTCTCCTTAAATTTTTATTTGATGATATTTTTAATAGTATATTCATTGGCAAAATGGTGCCTTCCATGATTCCCCAATAGTTTGAAGCTTGGATGGTGGTTACTACTAGAATTTGAAGCAATTTTAGGAAGTCTCTTGTCTTCCATGTTGTTTAACTTGTTCTTATACATTAGGTAGAGTTTATTTTTATCCCAACTCCAAAGATCAGCTGGTTTACAATTATTTTCAAACCCATAATAAGTTTTTCATCCCCCAATAATCATTTTGGCTATGATATAATTCCAGTTGAGCTTGTGGTGAATATCAATTCCAAGATATGTGTATGAAGTCACTTCCTCCAAGTTGACATTTTCTCCTTAAATTTTTATTTGATGATATTTTTAATAGTATATTTATTGGCAAAATGGTGTCTTCTATGATTCCCCAATAGTTTAGCCAAGACTGGGCATGTATCCTCCTTGGATGGTGGTTAGTACTAGAATTTGAAGCAATTTTAAGAAGGCTCTTGTCTTCCATGTTGTTTAACTTGTTCTTATACATTAGGTATCTAGTCATGGTCATGCTCTCAATGGGAGAGAG
>SNQJ01S0253526.1:0-12682 GCA_010110895.2 Picea sitchensis
AGTAGTAGTAATCCTCCACAAGGTTCTATGATTTACAAATTAGGGAGCACTTCCTCTACTTATATGAGGAAAACAAGTGCTTTACCTCTCAAGAAGCCCCTAAAACATAAAAATACATGATAAAAGGTGGATAGGTCTAGGATGACCCCAAAAAATTCCTCTAAGATAAAGATTCAATGCTAAAACACGAAAAT
Organism: Picea sitchensis; assembly: GCA_010110895.2. Taxonomy (NCBI): domain Eukaryota; kingdom Viridiplantae; phylum Streptophyta; class Pinopsida; order Pinales; family Pinaceae; genus Picea; species Picea sitchensis. Next base: position 195 of record SNQJ01S0253526.1, read on the forward strand.
GTCCTCCTAAAAAGCCACACATGTGAGTATAAAAGGCTCCAAAAAGGTGAAGTCATCTCAAAATGGGTTGCAGGCATTCCAAAGGTCATGTCTCTCCCCAAAAGGTGCCAACTCATCATCACAAGTGCTAGGTCAGCTCAAGAATGTGTATATCATCCTAAAGTGTGATTTCATATCCACATGTGCAACGTCCAAGGTCAAAATCACGACATCATCAAGGAGGAGGGATCCATTACTGATGCGAGAGCATCGCTAGCAATTGCACGGAGCAAGACCTATCAGCATCTGGGAATTTGTATGGGAGATCAACGCTAGCAGTTACAACAGATATTTTGAAGCCTTCCTTAACTCAGCATTGGAATTAATCTTTTGAGGCACGCTTGAACTCAACGTCGAAAAAATCCTTTGAGACATGCTTGAACAATTACGAGCAAAATGGGAGATTCCACTCTGGTTCTGGAATGCGAATGGTCCAAGAAAGTCTTAGGTTAGGTTTTGGAGTAGACAAGTAGCCAGGGGGAACCCTAAGATCCCTCTGAGATAAATAGAGGTTTTGTACGCCCAAATGAGGCTATTTAGCAAGTAGTTTTTAGGAATTGAAAGTAAAGAGGAGATTTTTGAGTTTTCGGTTTTTTTAGTTTTGATCACAGTTGTAACCATTTTAACTTTTGAATATAACATAGGAAAATGGATCCAATGCATGGTGTGGACATTGTTTTCAATTATTTGTTATTGTGTTTTCATGAATGAATGAATGAATTTGTTATGAGGGAATGGAACTATGAAGGTTAGGATAAGTTTCAATTGTTTCTCTTCTGTTGAAGTGGTGCAAGGTGTGCACACAGAATGCAAGGACTGCGTTAACGAGATCTGTTTCGATTCTGAAGCTTTTAATAGATAGCATGAAACTTTCCCTTTGCAAGGAGTGCAAAGAGATTGGTGCAAGGCATGCACAGTCATCCACAAGAATTCAAAACCTTGAGTAAATATCTGGTGCAAGGAGTGCACAGATCTGAGATTCGACTAAGGTTCGAAGGGGCTTGCAAGAAGTCAGAGAATCAGAAAAGGAGAATGCCAGGAGGGTGAGAATAATTTCTCTTCAAGAAATCCTTCAGATCTGAGTTATCGAAATCCATGAAATGTGAGGAGTGTGTGGGAAATTGAAGTCTTCACGAGACCAAGCTCAGGAGGAATAACATATTTCATAAGTGTTAACGATATCCAAGAAATGGACTCGCAGGAAGGACAAATGTTGAAGCCTTTGAATCCTTCGAAAATATTCTAAGTCTGAAGAAAGCGTAAGCTCAGGGGAAAATATCTGGACCGTCTGATCAACGTCCAGACAACGAGGAGCAAGCACAGAAGAGGAAGGATCTTAGTCGTTCAGTCTAAGCGCAAGAGAATCGTAGCCATCTAATCAAGGTAAAGTGCACTAACATTAAATCTTTGAAAGTACACAGGAGGAACAAGGTCATAAAATTTCAAAATCATTGGGACTGTCCATCGTCAAGGAGGGCACGTGGCAAGAGACCAGTGTTTCGCTGACTTGTGGCTCGGGGGAGTAAAAGATCAAGTCATAAGAACTCACGAAACATGAAATCACGACTTGATCTGAGCCATTGGATCAAGGAAGGATCTGGACCATCAGATCTGAAAGATCGACATTTCAACATTTCGGGGATCGGGAGAACAGAGGTGGAAACTATTTCGACTTCACGATATGCGAAATCCCAACACGATTTGAACTGTCGAATTGTGGAGAAAGTAGGATCTGAAATATCGACATCTCAGGAGTCGAGGAACAGAGGTGATTTGCATCGAGAATTCCTGATACGTGAAATCCCGACGCGCTTGGACATTTGGCCCCAGGTCATAGCGAGGGGTCATTTGGAAAGAGGATAAGGGAGGAACTAGTGAGCGCTAGACCATTTTTAGGATTTCAGAGATCAGGAGAGTCGGGGTGACTCTCATACAAATACTAGACTCGCGAAATCATGACGCACCTTTTTTTAGGCTCTTGGTCATGGCTCGTGGTTGCATGAGAGAAAGGGCTTAACAGAGAAGAGCTAGCACCCGTTTGACGTTGAGGTTCAAACAAAACTCAAGAGATAAATCGCGGTACTCATTCAACCTACACATTTGGGGAAAGGACCTATGTAAGTGGGTTTGGGGTCTACCAGACACCCAGAGAGTCAATCAGAATTAGTTCTTGATCGACCCTAGACCAGGAGGTCACACAACCCTTAAAAGAGAAGGGGGGTCTACATTAAGTGGTATTAGAGAAAAAAAATTGCTTGCAGACAACAGGCAAAGGACATGAGACAAAGAGAACTCGAAGTTGTACTCTGTGTGTGACAGATGGTCAACACAATGCCACCAAGGAGATGATTGGAACCACCTTTGGCCAATCGAGTTGTAGAAAGGGAGATGTGAGAACTTCGTGAAATATTAGAGGCGATGGAGGAAACACAGAGACGAGCACCTGATGTTGTATACATCAGCAATACAGAGAGCGAAGAAGCCATGGGCAACGATGTCACTGAAGAAGTTGCAGGAGAGGATGTTGTTGAAGAACGCTTTCTGAGAGCATTTTCTAGATTGGGAGGCAGAGCCAAGATAGAGGTCACAATGTATGAAGGCAATTTAGATGTTGAAGAGCTATTGGATTGGATATGATCCATGGATAAAAACTTCGACTATGAAGAGGTCGATGAAGAGAAAAGGGTGAAATAGGCTGTCACTAGGCTAAAAGTACATGCAACACTATGGTGGGATGAACTATAGGATGAGAGGATAAGCAAAGGAAAACATAAGATAAAGAGTTGGGACAGAATGGTAGCCAAGATGAAGGCTAAGTTTATGCCCAAATATTATCAAATTAATCTTATCAGGAAGATGTAGAACCTGAGATAGAAAGGGATGACAATTAAGGAGTACACAGAGGAGTTATATAGGCTAAACATCAAAACTGGACAAAGGGAGAGAGACGAAGAAAAAGTTTCTAGGTACATAAATGGCCTGAGATATGAGATCCAGGATGAGCTCAACATGATGTCAGTAAGGACATTGGAGGATGCTTATCAGTTTGCGTTGAAGGTAGAGGAGAAGTTGGCCAAAAAAAAAATCCAACAAGGGAGAGGTAAAATCCCAGACCCAAACAAAAGTAAGGGAGTTACCCATGACAGAGAACATAAGCCTAAGGACTAGGATGAGAAACCACACAGTCACTCAGAAAGAGGAGGAAGTTCTCGAGGAAGGCAGGGTGGTGGAAGAAGTTATTCTAGAGGAAGAGGAAGAAGAGGAGGAGGAGAAGTAAGATTCCATGCATGTGGAAAGACAGGGCACATGTCTTGGGACTTTCCCGAGAAAAAGAAAGAAGGAGGAGGTGAAGCTCACATTTCAGAATCATAGAGAAGAGGTGTTGAAGCAGAAGGAGAAGAGGATGGAAGATCTCTGATGTTGAGGAAGGTTCTCTTAAAACCAGAGGCAGAAGTTGAAAGGCTAGTGCAGAGGAACAGTCTCTTCAGAACATCTTGCAAGATTAAAGACAGTGTATGCAAGGTGATAATCGACAATGGAAGCATTGATAAATTAGTATCCACAGAGACGGTGGAGAAGTTGGAGTTGGAGAAAACTGCACACCCGAAGCCATACAAAGTCTCATGGTTGTAGAAAGGACACCAGGTAATGGTTACTAAATAATTCTTGGTAGAATTTAAGATAAGAGCATATAGAGATGAAATTCTATGTGATGTAATTCCCATGGACATATGCCATATTTTGTTGGGAAGACCATGGCAGTTTGACAGGAATGTCATTCATGATGGGAGGAAGAATACATACACCTTAGAGAAGAATTGTGAAACACACATGTTTCTGCCAACAAAGGAGAATAAAGTGAAAGAGGAAGCCAACACAAGCATACTTCTCACGAGTGGGAAGGAACTCTTGAAATAAGTCAAGGAAGAAAAAGAGATGCAGTTCATTGTAGTGAGGAAACCTAGAGTTATACTTACAAGTACATCAATGGATGATTTTCCTGAAGAAGTTCAGGAACTGTTGGATAATTTTGTTGGCATAGTGGTGGATGAGCTTCCAAACTCATTGCCACCCATCAGAAATATCAGTCACCATATTGACTTGATACCAGGAGAAAGTATGCCAAACAAAGCTACATACAGGTTGCCACCTTGAGAGAATGAGGAAGTGAAGAACCAAGTCCAGGAGTTGTTAGACAAGGTTTTGGTCAGAGAGAGCTTGAGTCCATGCGCAGTACCAGCTATGTTGAGTCCAAAGAGGGATGGAGGATGGAGAATGTGTACAGACTCAAGAGCCATTAACAATATCACCATTAGGTATAGATTTCCTTTACCAAGAATGGATGATTTAATGGACTGCTTAAGTGGAGAAAATTTATTTTCCAAAATAGATTTGAAAAGTGGATATCACCAAATCAGGGTGAGAGAAGGTGATGAGTGGAAAACAACCTTTAAGACAAATGAAGGTTTGTATGAGTGGCTTGTTATTCCATTTGGCTTAACGAATGCCCCGAGTACTTTTATGAGGCTGATGAATGAAATACTGAAAGATTTCATTGGAAAGTTTGTGGTTGTATATCTGTATGAAATACTGATCTTTAGCAGGACTAAAGAGGAGTATTTGAGGAACCTAACATTAGTGATGAGGATGCTACAACAGGAGAAGTTGTTGATAAATCTGAAGAAGTCCTCGTTTATGAATACAAAGCTCATTTACTTGGGATTTGTGATCTCTCAAATGAACTGAAGATGGATCCAGAGAAGGTGAAAGCAATCAAAGAATGGTCGTCACCAAGGAGTATGTTTGAGGTAAGGAGATTTCATGGTTTAGCAAGTTTCTATAAGAAGTTCATCAGATATTTTAGTGGGATTTGTGTACCAATGATGTATACAGTGAAGAATAAGCACAAGTATTTTAAATGGATAGAGGAAGGAGCTTCAATATACTGAAGGAGAAAATAACAGAATGACCAATTCTGGTCTTGCTGAATTTTGAAAAGACATTTCAGGTGAGGTGTGATGCAAGTGGAGTTGTAATAGGGGCATTTTTGAGTCAGGATAATCGACCTATTGCCTATTTCAGTGAGAAGTTGAATGAGACCAAGAGAAAATACTCCATGTATGATAAAGAATTCTATGCCATAATTCAAGCCTTGAAGAAGTAGAGACATTATATTGTCCCACATGAATTTGTCTTGTATAGCGATAACCAAGCTTTACAATTCATAACTAGACAGGAAAAATTAAATCAGAGGCATGCAAAATGGGTTGAGTTCATGGAAAATTTTACTTTTGTCATAAAACATATTGTTGGGAATGATAACAAGGTTTTTGATGCATTAAGCAGGAGATGTTTGATTTTGCAGGAATTCCAGGTGAAAACCTTGGGGTTTGAACACCTTAAGGACATGTATTGTGATGATACAGATTTTAAGGAAGCATACGAAGCATGTAAAAACCTTGTGCTAAGAGACAGAAGCCAGTGGACAGCATACATGATTCAAGAGGGATTGTTGTTCAAGGGAAATTAGTTGTGCATACTAAGATGCTCAATGAGGGATAACCTTTTGAAGGAGAAGCATAGTGGAGGATTGGTTGGACATTTTTTCCATGATAAAATGTTTGCACAGTTGAGCAGCTCATATTATTGGACATGTATGAGAACATAAGTGATAAATTTTGTGAACAGATGTAGAATCTGCCAACATGCAAAAGGGAAGAGACAAAACACTGGATTGTATCAACCATTGCCGATACTAGAGAGGCCTTGGGATGAAATAAGCATGGATTTTGTGTTGGGACTGCCAAGAACACAAAGAGGATTTGATTCCATATTTGTGGTAGTGGATAGATTTTCGAAGATGGCACATTTTATCCCATGTTAGAAAACCAGTGATGCAACACATGTTGCAAATATATTTTTCAAGGAAGTTGTATGACTTCACGGCCTGTCCAGAAGTATTGTCTCGGATAGAGACACAAAATTTATTGGTCACTTTTGGAGAACACTATGGAAGAATTTGGGGATAGATTTGATCTTCAGCTCATCTTATCACCCTTAGACAGATGGACAGACTGAGTTGGTAAACAGAAGTTTGGGAAATTTATTGGGGAGTCTAGTCACTGAGCACCATAATCAATGGGATCAGATTCTGCCGCAAGCAGAGGTTGCATACAATGACTCACCAAAAAGGAGCACTAGAAAGAGCCCATTTCAAATATTGTATGGAATGCAACCCAGGGGAGTATCTGAGTTGAGAGACTTGGAACAAAGTGAGACCGGGAGCGTTGGAGCAGAATATTTTGTTGCAGAAATGCAAAAACTCCATAGCCATATCAAAGGGAAGTTGTAGAGTTCTAACCAGGAGTACAAGCAAAGAGTTGATCAACATTGCATGGAACTTCAATTTGAAGTAGGATATAAGGTTTTGGCACATATCAGAAAAGAAAGGTTCCCTAGGGGAACATATAACAAGTTAAAGATGAAGAAGATAGGACCATGGAAGATCTTGAGGAAGTTTGATGCAAACGCCTATGAGATTGAGCTACCAGATGATGTGGGCATATCACCCATATTCAATGTTTCAGACCTGTATCCTTATAGGAAATATGACATGGAGGGATCAGAGGATCAAGATAAGATTCGGTGGGAGAAACAAATGCCTATAGCAAAAAAAGCATAGATGGATAAGATTGTTGATCAGAAGATTGGCAAGATGACTAGAAGACAAACCTATTTTGAGTATCTGGTCAAGTGGAAGGGACACCCAATAGAAGATGTCAGTTGGGAAAATGAAGTTGCTATCCAGAAGCATGGAAAGTTAGTGCAAGAGTTCATGGACTGGAGTCCATGAATTTGTGTCAAGGGGAGTATGATGCAGGAGCATTACTAGCAATCGCGTGGAGCAAGAACTATCAATGTCTGGGAATCTATATAGGAGCTCAACACTGGCATTTATAGTAGATATTTTGAAGCCATCCTTAACTCAAGGCCATAATTAATCTTTTGATGCATGCTTGAACTCAGTCTCGGAAAAATCCTTTGTGAAACGCTTGAATGATTACGAGCGAAGTGGGAGATTCCACTCTGGTTATAGAATGTGATTGGTCCAAGATAGTCTTAGGTTAGGTTTTGGAGTAGACAAGTAGCCAAGGGGGACCCTAAGATCCCTCTGAGATAAATAGAGGTTTTGTAAGCCCAAATGAGGCTAGTTAGCAAGTAGTTTTTAGTAATTGAAAGTAAAGAGGAGATTTCTAAGTTTTCAGTTTTTTTAGTTTTGATCAAAGTTGTAACCATTTTCACTTTTGAATATAATAGAGGAAAATTGATCCAATGCATGGTGTGGAAATTGTTTGCAATTATCTGTTATTATGTTTTCATGAATGAATGAATGAATTTGTTATGAGGGAAAGGAACTGTGAAGGTTAGGATACATTTCAATTGTTTCTCTTCTTTTGAAGTGGTGCAAGGTGTGCACACAGAATGTAAGGAGTGCATTAACGGGATCTATTTCGATTCCAAATCTCAAAAGAGATAGCAAAAAACTTTCCCTTTGCAAGGAGTGCAAAGAGACTAGTGCAAGGCATGCACAGTCATCCGCAAGAATTCAAAACCTTGCATAAAGATCTAGTGCAAGGAGTGCATAGATCCGAGATTTGACTAAGGGTCGAAAGGTCTTGCATGAAGTCGGAGAATCAGAAAAGGAGAACGTCAAGAGGGAGAGAATAATTTCTCTTCGAGAAATCCTTCAGATTTGAGTTATCGAAATCCCTGAAATGCGAGGAGTGTGCGGGAAATCGAAGTCTTCACGAGACCAAGTTTAGGAGGAATAACACTTTTCATAAGTGTTAACGAGATCCAATAAATGGACTCACATGAATGACAAAGGTTGAAGCCTTTGAATCCTTCGAAAATCTTCTAAGTTTGAAGAAAGCGTAAGCTCAGGGGAAAAGATCTAGACTGTCCGATCAACGTCTAGACAATGAGGAGCAAGCACAAAAGAGGAAGGATCTTAGTCATTTAGTCTGAGCATAAGAGAATTGTAGTCATTCGATCAAGGTAAAGTGCACTAACATTAAATCTTTTAAAGTACACAGGAGGAACAAGGTCACGAAATTTTGAAATCATCAGGATTGTCCATCGTCAAGGAGGGAACATGGTGAGAGACCATTGTTTTGCTGACTCGTGGCTCGGGGGAGTAAAAGATTGAGTTGTAAGAATTCGTGAAATGCGAAATCATGACTTGATCTGAGTCGTTGGATCAGGGAAGGATTTGAACCATCATATCTGAAAGATTGTCATTTCGACATTTCGGGGATCGGGAGAACGGAGGTGGAAAGTCTTTCAACTTCATAATACACGGAGTCTCGATACACGAAATCCTGACACAATCTGAACCATCATATCGTGGGGAAAGAAGGATTGTCAGATTGAGAGCTCCGAAATATCAGCATTTTAGGAGTCAGGGAATAGAGGTGATTTTCATTGGGAATTCCTTATACGCGAAATCCGGACGCGCTTGGAGGTTTGGCCCTAGGTCATAGCGAGGGGTCAATTGGAAAGAGGATAAGGGAGGAGCTAGCAAGCGCTAGACTCTTATCGGGGTTTCAGAGATTAGGAGAGTCGGGGTGACTCTCATACAAATACTAGACTCACTAAATCATGACGCACCTTTGTTTAGGCTCGTGGTCACAGCCTGTGGTCGCGTTAGAGAAAGGGATTAGCAGAGAAGAGCTAGCGCCTGTTTGACGTTGAGGTTTGAACAACTCTCAGGAGAGAAACCACGAGACTCATTCAACCTGTGCATTTGGGGAAAAGACCTATATAAGTGGGTTTTGGGTCTAACAGAGACCCAGAGAGACAATCAGACTTAGTTCTTGATCGATCCTAGACCGGGAGGTCGCGTGGCCCTTAGGAGAGAAGGGGGGTCTGCATCAATTACCTCTCCAAAAAGGCATATTATCATCATCAATGACACATCATCAATCTAATATACAAGGTCCTCAAGGGGTGTATGATGTCAGTAAGTGATCTAGGTGACATGTCAGGCTCCATATGCAATTTCTAAGCTCAAAAGTGCAATTCACTAGGTCCAAGAGATGGTGAGGGATGCTAAGAGTCATGTCGGGTCATCATGTAGCTCAATACTCATCATCAAGGATGAAACATCTTCCATGAAGTGCAAGGAAAGCATCACCAATGCCCTTGAAAGGACCATGTCAAGGGGTGCATCATCATCAAGCATGAGCTTAATGAATCAAGTGAAATGAACCATCATGGATACAATAGTCATTAGGATCATAAAAAGCGAGTCACAATTTCATGCAAAAGCCATGTAACTAATTCACATTAGGTATCTTATTCAAACTTCACGTAAGTGAGTTGACCTGACATTTGGATGATGAGTTGGCATTGTTATCGCAGGATTAGTACTTCTAAAAATCTGAACACAAGATCACCAAATATTTTGTAACTATGGAAGAAATTAGCACTGTCACCTTAGTAGGTTCTTCCCTCGTTTTAGTGATAGACGAGGTCCACCACAAGGGATGCTTCCCTAGTGACCTCAAGGGATCAAATAACAAGTTTAGTAGCCAAGCCTACTTCCCCCTATATTTATCATCGATTGGTTGGTCTAAGTATAGGAAAGAAAGAGAGGTTGTGATGTAGTTTGTTGTACCTTCTTGGAACAACAACACTTTGCAGCATATATATAATAACTTACAAGCCAAAGTCTGCAATAATAATATCTTTTAGACACTAGACAAGTTAGGTAGTTATGGTTGTTGCAAATTGCAATAATAAACTAGTTTTATAACAATAATGAATAATTTGCAACAACAAGGACAATTAATGCTAAAAAATGTAGCAATTTAAGATGAAAAGTAAGAATTCATCCAACACAAAATTATCCAATTGCTAGAAGAGATTTCTAAACAAGTTAGGACACCTTTAGATGAGTGTATGCAAAAAATTAATGTATTTTTAGATGGTTGTAGAAAACTTTTATAACAAAAGCAAATAATACAGTGAGTTTGCTAGGGTTAGAGTTAGTAGAGCTAGTAGAATTCTTGAGAGATTATAAGAGGGGTTTTAACAATTACGTTCACCACAAGAGTTACTTCTAGATTAGTGCCTTTACCATTCTAGGGCTATGGAGTCTGAAATGCATCCAAGCTTGAGGGTTGATCTAATTGAAACCAAGAGGTAGAGTGTAAACCCTAAGGTGCAAGAACATTTAATGGAGGTTGTATGCCTTTATACTCCTCCAAGGGTTTAGAAAAATATATCTTGAAACAAGAAGAAAAAAACAATTGATGCAAAACTTCCTTACCAATTCCAAGAAAAGCATGAAAAAACCCTTTCTTATCAAGCATATTCCACCAAAAATACCAAGGACAAGCATCCAAGAGATAGCGCCTTACTCCTCTTCACCAATAAACAAGAAATAAGCATCCACAAGATAGATTCAAGGGAGAGATAGATAAGATAAGATAATTTTATTAATGTCCAACTAAGGACCACAAAAGTAGGTCAAAGGGAATGATGGGTACAATAATGTCCTTACAATGTGGGGGTACCAAATGGTCTCTTATAAAGGAATAAATTTCATGAAGTAAGATACAAAAACGTAGATAAAGTGAGATGGGTTGAAGTATGAGAAGCTTTCAACCGAAACCACAAACCCCAAACCCCGCAATGGGGTAGAGATGCATAGGCAAAGAATATCCAAGTGCACATAGGTCTATGGAGTAGACCCATATCTCCTAACATCTAAGGTTGAAAGAAAGAAACCCAACAGAGTTTGTTCACTTGAAGAAGAGCTGGTGGGAAGCGCAGATTGTCCAGTGTGCCGCTTCCTGGAGGAGGTTGCATGATGTTGAGGTCTAAAGGGTCTAGTATGTCTCCCATGAAGGGATTTGATATGGTTCTACTATTGATATATTATGGAATGGGGCAGGACCCTACGGGTCCTCACTGATCTGGGCTTGGATATGTACTGATGTCAGTCGGTCACTTGGTGCCCCTTCCTAAAGGTAGTACTATGATGAAGTGATCCTTTGTGTAGAGTTGGGTTTGATGGGAGGCTGAAGAGTATGTGCTCGAAACCTGAGAGCCTCCTGCATATATAGGGCCAAACATCTTTGATAGGGATATATGAAAAAGCCAGTGAGGGTCTGAGATTCTCTGAACAAGCAATGGAACCTCCCTTTGATCTCGTAGTAGATGGAGCATCGAAAAATAAAGTGTATCTCAGTCTCCACTTCCTACAAATGGAAAAATTGGTAGATTTTATCTGATCTATCAATATGGTGGTTTGTCTCTGCTCGAAGTCCATGGGAACCCACTATGAACTGGCTGAATGGAATGCATATGGAATGCATCTAGTGATGAAGAGTATACTGGGGTCAAACAATATTCTCAACTCTCAACTCCAAAAAGTGCTCATCGTAGAAGGCCATATTTGGGTGCAACCCTCCCTGAGGGTTGACCCAGGTGATATAGACAAACTTCATGTAAATGTCATCCCTGGTGATCTTATTCAACTCTTTTATGGTAGGTAGAAGGTGACCATGTGCATTTAAGGAATATCTAAATAGAGGGAGGCGATCTAACTGGATGCCCATTGACACTAGGAGACCTAAAAATCCTGTGAACCAACCTCTATCCCAACTCGGAGGACTAGAAAGGGGAATAGCCTCTGAAGAATGATAGGCCAAGTTGTTGATTAAGGTTGGTTGTCATTGATGTCAACCCTTGAAGAAAGCCCCGTAGCAAAAAGTTTTGGGTAATGGACTCAAGATTTTTTGATGTAAATATGACTCATTATTGTTTTGTCATGGTTGATAAGAAGTAAATATGGATGAACTCCAAAGTGGTCCCCTTATGGTGAAAGCCCTCACAGGAAGACGCTTTACGGAGTAAGAGAACCCATGCTTAATTGTGGAATAATGAGATTAAGGATAGTGAATTTGTCAGGGAAAATATACTAGATGGATAGTGCTTGTCATGCCATTTCCGGTGGTATGTATAATGTCACATAACTCCTCACAGTTAGAGAGTTATGACCATGTGAAGTTGGAGAACCCGGGTTTGGGTAATGGACCCAAGTTTGTTTGATGGATAACAGTATGATTTTTTTTATATTTGAAGGTAATACTATTCTATATGGATAGTACATTGCATTCCATTTTTGGTGGTATGTGGAATGTCACATAACTCCTCACGATTTGAGATTTATGGCCTTACGAAGTTGGATGACCCTCATATGTCATCTAGAAGCCCCAAAAGGTCAAAGTAGTCAAAGCGGTTTAAGAGATTTTAAAAGGTAAATAATAAAGTGAAGTGATGAGTGTATTATAATTCAAAGTGAATACAAAATAAAGTATTTCAATAATAAATTTAATGGAGAAATTAGAAGTGGGTTAACCCTAAAATAAGGAAAGTGG
>SNQJ01S0253528.1:0-12682 GCA_010110895.2 Picea sitchensis
ACCACAAAATAAAAGTTTTAAGGATAACCATATGACAACACACGGTGGACGACAATATATAACCATAACCAGATTAGAAGGTCACATTAAAGGTATCAAATTTAAAAGGGGCAATACATAAAAGCCATGTATTACTCTTATAAATTTGCAATAACCTTTCATCACTTTACGTCATGCATTATCTAATTATTTTCCTTAACCATACTATGAACCGTTAATCGCATAATCATTATCCGTAATCGACAATGCATTTAAAATTTGCACAATAACTTACTCGCTTTGATATTAAAAATCCCCTTAATGTTATCATTCCGTAGTTGAGAAGCAATAAAAATAACCTTCGCACACATTCGCCCTCCACCTCACTATGACTACTGAATTTTATTTTGCATTTTAATTATAAAATAAAAGTCAACCGGATATCATGACTACAACAATAGATTATAGTTTGTTCAAGGCGAAATTTGAGGGAGGCAACTGTGTTCAATGGGCGCACATGCCTCTAGATCCGCGCCACCTGGCACGCATGCACCCACCCGATCATAGAAGACTCAGAACTATTCACAGACATGCAACCCAGGCACGAAAAAGGGTAACAATACATAGCACGAACAAGTGCACAGTACGCAACACGCAGAGAAACTCAGAACGGATTTAAGAAAAGACCGAAATTGCAGTGATAAGAAATGGAACCGACAGTAGACAACGCGGACCACAAACGCAGACCAGAAATTTTACAACGCAGAGGTTTAAAGTTGCACAGTAAAGTTAAAAAGGTTTGTATTGTAACCAAAAATGACAGGACTGAAAATTGCCTTCCCAAGCAATCAAGAAGAACTGGAAATTACATTCCAACACAGGAGAATGAAGCGTGGAGCTTGTATCAGCAATGCTAAGTTCAATCCTCTTCAAATTTAAACAATAACATAAAAAAAAATCTTCTACAATGTGGGAAGGGAGGAATCTAAGAAAGGAAGGCACGCATTCAATCCACGTTTAAATACCAGCCAGGCGATGGACAAAGAATGGGCATATAGCGACACAACATCATTCAATGGAGCTGGACGGTCATGGAGGTTCCACAGATCGAGTTAGGGCATAAGCTTCACATAGGGGAAACACCTTACGGTGTGACGGAATGCAATAGCTTTATATCAGAAATAATTTCTTTACTTAAAAGACTGAGTGCATCAAATTTATGGCAGAAATTCCAGCATTGCTTTAATTCCAAATTGAAACTAGAATTTAAATTATTTGGGCTCAAATTAAAGCAGGCATATATAAATTGCTCAGCCAAAAATGCATGCCCGTTCTGGATGAATTTCTCGGAGTGCACCATAGAAACGCCCAAAATATTCCCACACTGAAAAAGAAACCCTCACGCTGTATAAAACACACGTGCATACGGTAAAAACGCACACAACATTTAAATATATCAACAGAAGTGGAAACGCCCAACAATAACAGCTCGCCGAGGGGAGAAACGCCCATTAAAACCAATGCTCACTGTATTTAGCAAACTCCCATTAGAGGAATCACTCCATGTGTAAAACCAAAACGCCCACTATCCTAAACAAAAATGCCACTGCATCAAATTGCAGTCCATTGTGAAATCTTTAGCAATGTAATAACAAAAAGCCCATAAACAATGCAAACGCCCATTATATAAATGAGAATGCTCGCTGTGTAAAACAAGAATGCCCACTATAACAGTGGCTAAAAATGCCCAAATACACGGTGGCAAAATGCCCCCAAAAACAATGGAAAATGCAACTCATTAAACCCTTTTAAAACACAGACCCAAACGCCCCAATGACAGTAAAAACGCAGATCAAGTGTAAAACGCCCAACACGCCTACAGTATTTAAAACATCCGTAGTGAACCACACCGCCTGACCCAAAAGCGGCTAATGTGATGCTTGCCAGATCAGTGTAAAGCGTATGCAGCCTCTGATGTTGAACATCGAAGTAGTGAACCCCAAGTCTGCAGTGAACGGCTGCAGTACCATATATGTAACGACCCTTCGTTAGCTCATGAATAAGGTCACCGATAGATTTTATTTATTTTCTTTTATTAACTCTAAAGTAAAGAAATTAACAACATCACATAATTCATCAATGCAAAGAACACATGACATCATAACTAAAGTGACCCATGATCAAAATATAAATAAACTCTACAATATCATTTCGTTGACGAAGTTGCAAAATATAATGCCAAAAAATCTCATCATAATATCACCAATAACAACAATTTGCCAAATATAAAATGCTTCTTACTTCACCAATCAAAACCATACCGTTGCCTTACACCACGTTGGAATACGTCCCGCGCTCCATGCCGCAACCCGCGCTCCGTGCCGCGACCCACGCTCCTTTCCGCTCCCGCTCGACGACCATTGAGACCTCACTGGTACCTCCCAGACAACGCTAGGGGTACTCTGCTTCCCCATAGCCCCAGAGACGCCAAGGGGCCACACAAGAACCGAGATAGTAGCATCTCATTTCGCTTTGAATGGCTGAGCTACCTCTCCAACACAGCTGAGATAACCCAAATCCTCACAAGTAATCCGTCAAGCCACAACTCGGTAGCGTTGCAGCTAACGGGTTCTGCCTGTTCCTTCCTTTCCCTCCTTTTATAGAATTTTGAAGTGACCCTGAATTCATAAATCATTAATTAATTAATTTTTAATGACAACCCTCTAAGCGTTCTAAAATTAGGTCAAATGTCACACATGCCTACGGTTCTCAAGAGTAATTTCTTTTTAATAATTAAAAGACTCAAATTCCTCACTTCCTCGAAAATCACTCATAAATTACTCCTTAATCACCTTAAATTACTCCTTAATTACTCCATAAATTACTCCTTAATTTGCTCCTCAATCACTCCTTAAATTACTCATAATTTACTCGCCATTCTCCTTAATTTCTAGTCTCTTTTATTCTATTATTTAATTCTCTCTTGTTATTTTTATTTTTGCACCCAAAGGAGATAAATGCGGTTTAATCTTTTCAATATATTTTTAAATTCTAGCACATACTCCCCACTTTAATAGAATTTTATTTATTCTTTATCATTTAAAAGCCATGGGTTTCACTGCTTTAATTCCCCATTACTTTACCCCCTTTATTTTTTAGAAGACTTTAATTAACACCTAGGAGGGTTTAGTTTACTGTAGTAGGTTTATTTTAGAAGAATCTTTTCTTAGAAATTTGGTCAATTTATCTTGAGATGTTTTTAATTCGGGTTTTGATTTGGTAAGATGACAATTTATTAAGAGTCATTTAAGGTACTATTAAGCGTTAAGGTCTTAGGGTCATCTAGGTTGTCTCTTCATCATCATCCATGCGGCGTGCCCGCCGGGGCCTTTCGTGCTCGAGGGTGCCACTTTCGTCTCATTGTTTGGATTAGCGGCGTGCCTTCGGGATGCCGCGTGCTCGAAAGTGCCACTTCGGCCGACTTGTATTTCTTTGTCGCGGCGTGCCCTTCGGGATGCTGCGTGCTCCAAAGGGTGCCACTGGCGGCAATGATTAGGTGAATCTATAGCCACAGGTCACACTTTCAGCGAGGTGAAGTGTGGGGAACTAGGGCTCTAAGGAATGGGCCCATACCGCCTTATTATAGAATCATCGTGAAGCGGCTGTCGCGATTTGCCCTCACGGCGTGGATCTCGAACAAATTGTCGTTAACCTACGGTTAGATAAAGCGGCTTGTCGCCGGTCGCCCTCGCGGTATACGTGGATCAGAACTAGGTAATCGTTAACCTACGATTCGAATTACGGTGAAGTGCTAATGAGGCGTGGCGGACTCTTTGTCACACCTCTCAAACTCTGGAACTTCATGTGTGGCCCTTTACTCCATATGTGATGCAATTGACGAAGCTATCGTCATCCTGCGTCATCAACCATCATGTTAGATCGTGTCAACAACATATCACAAGATCAATAGCATATCATCAAAATGAAGCAATATCATCGTAAATGAGAGCAACTCAAATAGCCCACTCCTGACTCAATCCGGAGTCCCGGGAAGTTTGTTGATTCCATTAGCATCCATAAACTATCATGTGTCCTGCACACTCAATAAAACTGAGTAAATAGCATCTGTATACAACAATGATAAAACATCCTGTCATCAATCATGGCCTTTTATCATCATCAGGTAAGTGGTTTCGTCATCGCCAAAATCGAGATCACTAGCGAGCAAGTGTCTCGAATAAGTTTTGTCGGTCTTGGTGAATGTTACGATAGTAAATCTCCCACTATGGCTACATGTCCTACATATTGTCATAGGTCTTGAGTGCACATCTCTTGTAGACATGGTGACCTCTTCAGTCTGTTGGTCCAGTATCTGCCGTGGAATAGTTATGATGGCTGGATAATCAAATCAATTCATCATCGATCTGGTTCGTTCATAATATACTCATTTAATACTTCACATGTTGACCAAAGTTATTGAATGTTCATCTTATTGATGATATTTATACTCATATAACATAACTTCAAATTAACAACTTTGTTAGTTTGTGTTGGATATGTATTCATAGCTAGAACATACATAACTCACACGTAGAGGATAATAACAAGTGATGTTCCTTATATGCATTTTTTAAAATGTTCATGTAACTAATTTCATGCATACAAAATAAATAAAGTAAATCACCGGGGTCCCTTTAAACCATAGTCGATATCGCATCACTTACATCCATTCCTTTGTTGAAATATGTTGGAGTTTTGATAATATTTAACTAACTCTAGAGATAATCCAAATGTGAAATTTTCAAACCTTTCGACCTAATATCTCTATTAGACAACTAGTATTAGTCATCACATTACTATTTGTAGAAGTAATATTAGGAATCTGAACAACCCTCATACAACATTTGCACCATAAGGAATAAAGAATATGCTCCATAGAGCTATTAGAAATGTATATGCTATGTAGTGGATTGAACCATGTTCAAGAATATGCACATGCTATTGGGTTAATTTTGGGTGGTTATCCACTCAATGTAGAAATCCCATAATTTATAGTACACAATTGGGTCCTTTATGTAACTTTAGGTGAACTTAAGTATTTTAGGAAGTTATATATATTGGTTCAACCATATCCTTTAACTATCCAACAATTTTGTCGTTAAATCTCAAGTGATCAACTATATAATATAACATTTGCATAGTTCATATGTTATATAATATAACGATATCAATCGTGATCAAATAGAGTGCACCACTTAGTAAAGCAAGATTTCTTATGTTGCCCCATATTAAAAGCATAACAAGTTGTTGTACCATAGTAAATATTTCTTATGTTATTAGTGGAGTGCGTGAGGTTCATGAATAGTTGGATCAACCATAGGGTACTTTTAATATGCACATGATATTGATTTATTTTGGGTAGTTATCCACTCAATGTAAAATCCCTTAGTTTATAGTACAAAATTAGGTCCCTTTATGTAACTTTGGGTGACCATTAAGTATTTCATGATTATGTATTTAGTTCAACCATATCACAACTATCCAACAATTTGTTGTTAAAATCTCTCAAGTGATCAACTATATAATATAAAAATTTGCCTGACTCATACGTTATATAATATAACATTATCCAATCTGTGATGAGATAAGAGTGCACCACTTAGTAAGCAAGATTTCTTATGTGCCCGGATTAAAGGCATAACAAGTTGTTGTGCACCACTTGATAAATATTTCTTATGTTATTGGTGGGTGCGTGAGGGATTATATAGTTGGATCAACCATAGGGTACTTTTAATATGCGCATGCTTGTGAGGTTATTTTGGGTAGTTATCCACTCAATGTAGAAATCCTTAGGTTATAGTACACACAATTAGGTCCTTGTAATGTACCTTTAGGTGATATAATTTTACTATTATGTATTTAGTTCAACCATATCCACAACTATCCAACAATTTGTTGCTAAATCTCTCAAATTGATCCAACTATATAATATAACATTTGCGCAGTTCATATGTTTTATAATATAGCATTATCCAATCTGTGATCAGATAAGAGTGTGCCACTTAGTAAAGCAAGATTTCTTATGTTCCAAGATTAAAGGAATAGAAAGTTGTTGTGCACCACTTACTAAAGATTTCTCATGTTATTAGTGGGTGTGTGAGGAGTTATGAATATATATGTGGCCTTAGTGAATTGAACCATGTTTGAAGAATATGCACATGCTATTGAGTTATTTTTTGCGTAGTTATCCACTCAATGTAAGAAATCCCTTAGTTTATAGTACACAATTAGGTCCATTTATGTAACTTTAGGTGGCAAGTATATAAATTATTTCATAGTTATGTATTTAGTTCAATAATATCCACAACTATCCAATATGAGAAGAGTTTTTTTCTAGAGCCAAAATTCATATGGTTTACAATTGTTTCAAGGTAAAAATAGGTTTTGGACATGGAAGGATATGATGTTTGGTTTAATAATCAACAACAAATAAACTCAAAACTATATCAAGCAAGGGAGTTAGGAGTTTATAGTTAAATCTGTTAGTGGAAATATGGTTCCTTTGTGTAACAATTAGGTATAAATCCCTTAGTAGAAATCCCTTAGTTTATAGTAAAATTAGGTCCTTTATGTATCATAATTAGAGGAAATCCATTAGTTTATAGTAAAATTAGGTCCCTTTGTGTAACTTTAAGTGACCATACAATATTTCACGGTTATGTATTTAGTTCAACTATATCCACAACTATCAACAATTTGTCGCCAAATCTCTCAAGTGATCCAAATATATAATATAGCATTTAGAATCATATGTTATATAATATAACGTTATCCAATTACATCTCCTGCACCTCATCTTAATTTATATTAGGAATACAAAAATCCCTCAATCCCATCCCATTTAACATGACAATAAAGAAATTAGTATAAAAACTCAATGACATTTAAACAATGTTAATGGGAAGTTCAAAATGGCATATAATCCATGTTCCTGCAAGACCTTCACCTAGTTGTGATTAAAACATGGGTGTGTGAGGTTATGAAGATTAAACTCTTTGTTTTGGGGATTCTAATGCATTACAGTATATCTCGGTCTTTGTGGATCCAACCATGAAAGGAGCTTTTAAGGAATAAAAGAAATGTTCTAATACATTTTTTAGTGGATCTGTTGATTAAGGTTGGTTGTCGTGATCGTCAACCCTTGAGCAACCAAGTAGCACAAAGAATATTTTTTGATGTAAATATTATAATTATTGTTTTTTCATGGTTGATAAAAGTAAATATGGATGAACTCCAAAGTGGTCCTTATATGTAGAAATCCCTCATGGGAAGACACTTTGTGGAATAGAGAGATATGCTTAATTGTGGAATAATGAGATGAAGAAGAGTGAATTTAAATGGGAAACTATCCTAGATGGATAGTGTTTGTCATGTCATTTCGGTGGTATGTGGAGACATCACATAATTCCTCACAGTTAGAGTTATGTACGAGAAGTTGGAGAACCCGGGTTGGGTAATGGACCCAAGTTTGTTTGATGGAGTAGCCTTGATATGGTTTATGATATATTTTAGATAATACTATTCTATATGGATAGTACATGTCATGAAATTCTGGTGGTATCTTGAGCATACATAGCACTCCTTGGTTTGAGATTTATTGCCTTACGAAGTTGGAGGGACCCTCATATGTCATCTAGAAGCTGAGAAGGATCCAAAGTAGTCCAAAGTAGTTTAAAGAGATTTTAAAAGATACTTAAATAATAAATTGAAGTGATGAGTGTATTATAATTTAAGTGAATACAAAATAAATTATTTCAATATCAAATTTAATGGAGAAATTAGAAGTGGATCCAACCCTAAAATAAGGAAAGTGTGCCAAGTGACCCTAGAAGATGTTTTTAAAGGAAGCTACTTGGAAGTGATATAAATAAAGAGCAAGGCTCTCTCATTTTGAATTACACTTGAGCATATTGAATATCTATGTAATGCGAGGGTAATAAGGATATCTAAAGTAGAGTATGAGTGAAGGTGAAGAAAAGAGAGTAGGAATACAGGAAGGATAAATTCTTTTGATGGTGCTTTCTAAGTTATGTTATTTAGCAGGTCATCTCACCATTTTAAGCTATAAAATTTTTTTTTTCTATAATGATTCAGACAGGTGAAATTGCTATGAAAGTGAAACAACATATCCAAATATCTGTGGTTAAAAATTAATCTTGTGATTCGTTGTATTTTGGGAGCTACACTCCTTCGAAAATAGGCTTGTAATTAGGTCCTGAAACAGGTCAAAATGAGGGTTTAGGGTAAAAATGTCATAGCACTTCTTCATAGGATCCAAATTTGAGTATGAGACCAAATGGGTTTGGTTAGGGTATATTTTGTAGTATTCTTTTAATATTTTTAGATCAATTCATCAAAAAAAAATTGCAGGGCATGCTCTACAAGGTCACTCTCGACAATAAGCTAGAATTATTGAGGTATGCCATTTTTGCTATAACTCCTTTTACGAGAGGTTCCAAGTAGTGAAAACTTGGAGAATTACATAAAACAAGCCCGAAGAACATTGTGTATAAGTTTTAGATCTTTATACATTACATTTTCAATGTTATGACTACTTCAGTTAGGGTTGTTGACTAATCCAGAAGCTTAGGCATGAGACTAAAGAAAAGTTTGATGAAAATGCTAGTCTCTTGTTTTTTAAATTTAAGGAAAGTTTGCAGGAATGTAATCATATACACGAGGTCTATTCTGAGAGCTAAAAATCATATTTGGATGATGAAATTGATGAGGATTTTGGTTCTTGTACATGTTGAGTACATGGTTGAGACAAAATGATAGTTGATGAGTTGGAGCACATACATAGGAGTTTATAGTTGATGATGTTGGTACATATAGATGAGTCATAGTTGATGAGTAGATGACATGGTGGTACATACTTGGTACATGGTTGCTATCACTTGTTATGAAAATTACCAGAGTTGATTACAAGTTGGTGCATGGATTTGATGCATATGGTATGTACAGGTTGTTGAGAATCTGAGTTGATGCATGAGTTCATGGTTCAAGGTCCATTGAATGCGGAGTTTAAAGCGTTGCCAATATCTCATGATGATAGTGTGACAATGGTTCCATCATTAAACTTCTACTTGAGGTGGCGGGAGACGGAGGCAGAGACAGTGGTTATGGTCCAGGAGAACATTAGAGGTTGTAACCTCCTTGGTTTATGTGAGAGAATTGAGGAGTTAGGCTTCCCTCGGGTTGCTAGCTTTGAGAAATGGGTTGGTGCCTCCTTCCAGCTGCAGCTGGTAAATAAAGGAATTTGGTGCTTCAATGAATGTAATTCTTCAAGACATATAGGAAAAAACATTCCGTTGGTTTTTCTCGATTTGGGTTTCCATATAAAAACAACGGTGTCTTGTGTATGTGTGTGATTATTTATTTCTTCTTTCCTTGTGTGTGGATAATAATTCTACATTGATATAACATTTGATGAAAAAGGATTATAATTATGCTATTAATTTACCCCCCCTCTCAGTAATCCAACAATTGTGAGTATCAGTCGGTTCCTTGAGAAATCAGTTTAATCACTGAAAGAATAGATCATGGAAGTACCAACTCATATAAAAATGAGATACCATAGTTTGATGGACAAAAGTATGCTTTGGAGCATAAGGATGAACATATATCTGGCATGGATTTCAAGTTTGGCAATCAATTGTAGATGGATACACAACACCGCCAGTTCCACCAACAAATGACAAAGTAGGTAAATTTCAGTGAGAATAATTTCAAATACATAAATGAAATTTTGAATGAGAATGGTCTTGGTGATACGGTATTCACAAAGTTGCACATTGTAAATACTTGCTAAAGATATTTGGGACAAGCTTTGAAATATTTATGAGAAAGGGAGATTCAAAGTCAAAGAAACAAGCTTCAAACTTCTGAGGTTTAAGTTTGAACAACTAAAAATGAAGGAAGATGAAGATATTGTAGCCTACTTCTTGCGAGTGGAATGAAATAGTGAATGTAATCATATGGTGGAAGAAGAAATCAAAGAATGTAATTGTTCAAAAAGGTACTAAGATCTCTTCCTATGATTCAGCCTAAGATATGAACACTAGAAGAAAGAACATATAAGCTCCAGTAAGAATGGATGAGCGCATGGAATCTTCGGCATATGAGATGAGCCGAGCAGGGAAAATGTAATAACAAAGAAGCGACCTTCAAAGCATCCAAAAGATCAAAGAAAAACAAAAGGAACAAGAATAATATAGCCAGCGAAATGGCGTGTCGAGATGATGAAAGTGGCCAGCAGTGAAAAGACTGAACAAGGGGAACCAACGGTAAGTACATAAGTAAGCCTCCTTTAATTTGTTTTTAATTGTGGTGGTGGTCATTTTTTCTAAAAATGTCCTCATAAGAAAAAGAAATGATGAAAGGTTACACAAAGGTAGACAGAAGCATATAAGGGTAAAAGACTGGAAATGAAGTTTTCCAGAAAAGATATTCAAAGAAGACATCTCATCATGGGATGAAGATGAAGTTAGTGATAGTGGCTAGTGGGAGTACTACTATTTCATAATGATGGGAGACTGCGATAAAGAAGACTTCAAAGAGAATATGAAGAAGCATATGAGGAAGGAATTGAAGAAGCAGTGACTTTTGAAGAATTAATGTAGTGCATGAGTTATCATAAGAGAGAAAAAGAAAGAAAAACAAGAAAAGAAAAAAAAAAAAAAAAGACCCTCAAACTAAGAAGACAGTGATCACCAAGATTGAAGGTTCAAATAGAACTTAAGACAAAGGAATTGAACAACATAAAAGAGCCACTTCAGAGGAAAGGACATTCATTTGACACACAGGAACAACCCTGCAAATTTCAAGAAAAACTAAGACCCTTAAGAACATTAACTTATTAAAAAAGATTCTACCAAACAACAGGCAAAAATAAATTAAAAGTTGTCCAAAATGATGAGGATGCAAAATTAGGAGATGGACTCTCACAGAGAGGATAGGTTCAGGAATCAACAGATGGAAGCAGGCCCCTCAGAAGAAGAAGAGTTCCTTTAAGAACTTTCTCCTTTCAACTAAGATGTTAACTACAGGGCCTCCAAAACTATATTTTTGGTTTTAATGTCATGTGTTTGGACATGGTGCATAAGTCTGAGAGAGCTGTAGGAATATGCCCTACTAGAACCCTACAAGAAGATCTTAATGAAACACAGAAAGAAGTTCTGCTGATGTTGAGAATCTTTTGGCATTAGTGAATGTTACCAAATCTGTGATTTTTGTTAAAATTCTGAATAGCGATCCCTCAAAGCTTCATTAGCTTCAACTTTTGTTGAAAAGAAAAATACTGTAATGAGAGTAAATCTCTACAAACTGGCAGAAGAAAGCGTGGTGCATTCAGACCGTGGATCTTGAAACTGGTGAGCCAGTTTTATTTAAAAGAAAAGTGTGATGCCTCCTGATAATTTGTTCATCCAAATGTTGGAGAAGGCTACATTGAACAAGACAGAATGAAAATGTTCTACTAGTAGAATATATGAAACAATCTTTTAAATTGTGAGTCAAATGTGCTTAAAGGTCACCAAAGGGTGCTTCTTCACAAAAGTGTGGAATAAGAAAAGAAGGTTCAAGGAAATTGATTACTACAGGCGCAACTTAACTTCAAGCAACATATATGTGTTAAAGGAAGTGAAGAGTGGAAATGGCATTTTATGCAGGAAGAAGAAATATGAAAGTTGGCTGGCACATAGAGATGGGTGACATGCATTTTGATTTGTTTCTTGCTCTGTTGTTTTGAGCTTGATCCCTTTCTGTCTGATTGTATCCAAGTTTGGACTGTCAAGATAAGATTTTTGACTGCTGATAATGTCATCCAGAATTTTTTTGAGCTATTCTGCATATTTTTCTTTAGTATCCTTTATTAGTGTGACAATCTCTGCTTCCAGGTTTCCAATGATCATGTCCTTTCCTTCTAGTTGTTCTTTAGTACTTATTCAATTCTTTTATCTTGTTCTATTTGAACCTTCAATTTTGTGATCATTTGTTCTAGTTCTTGAAATTGTCTTTTTTGGAGCTTGATCCCTTTTCTGTCTGATTGTATCCAAGTTTGGACTTGTCAAGATAAGATTTTTGACTGCTGATAATGTCATCCAGAAATTTTGAGCTATTCTGCATATTTTTCTTTTGAGTATCCTTTATTAGTGTGACAATCTCTGCTTCCAGGTTTCCAATGATCATGTCCTTTCCTTCTAGTTGTTCTTTGAGTGCTTATTCAATTCTTTTATCTTGTTCTATTTGAACCTTCAATTTTGTGATCATTTGTTCTAGTTCTTGAGTGTCTTTTTTCTTATCTAGTTTTGCTTGTACTTTCTTGTTTTTCTTCTTTTCTCTTATGATAACTTCCATGGCACTCATTAATTCTTCTCAAAAGTCAACTTCTGCCTCTTCAATTTCTTCCTCATATGCTTCTTCATATTCTTCTTTGAAGTCTTCTTTATCAGAGTCTCCTACTGTCATGAATAGTACTCTCCACGTTTCACTATCACTAACTTCATCTTCATCTGATGATGAGATGTCTTCTTTGGTGCAAAAGTTTTTCTTGAAAACTTTATTTGTAGTTCTTTTACCTTTATATGTTTGTCTACCTTTTGTGTAACCTTCATCATTTCTCTTTTTCTTATGAGGACATTTT
>SNQJ01S0253530.1:0-12682 GCA_010110895.2 Picea sitchensis
ACTCCCACATCTCATAGGCATGTGTCTTCCCCATCAAGTGAGGAATCAAATGATCCTTGATGGCATCAAGAATAAATCTCTTAGCCTTGATACTCTTCTTAGTATAGGCTGCAAGAAGAGTAGCATCAGTAGGTACCACAACAAAATGAGTAGTGGTATTCTCCACAATATCCCACAACTCGTTTTCTTGCAAAAGCAAGATCATCCTCTCCTTCCAAGCACCAAAATTTGTTGCCTCATCAATTCTGTCTTCAACTCTCAAACCAGTAGCCATTGACCCCTTTTCTGCTGAAAATAACAAATTCAAAAATCTGCCCTGTGAAGTGACTGATGTCCCAACTTTCCGTCTGTTGAAATCTCTGCTTCTCTTCAACTCAGCTCTGATACCATGTTAATTTTTCAGACCCCAACCCAGTTTCAGTCTCGCTGATTTTTCAGCCAATGTTAAATGTCCAAACCCAGTTTTACATCAGCATATAAAAACTTAGCAAAAAATAAACTTCAGAACTGAAACATGAGGATTCTGAACATCGTTTTAAATGCAGAAATAAAATATCAGCACTAAGAAAAACTCAGAAAATTATAGACACAAGAATTTTCGGTCTAAAATTGACCCTGGAAAACCCCGCAAGAGGAAAACCAGTGAGAGAAGGCTTTTTGTTATTTATGAGCTTCAGAGAAATTTCTTTTATAACATATTCATCTTCAGAAATTACAAAAACTTATCTCAAACTTTCATTCGCAAAATCCTTCTAAACAGTCCTGGAAAATGCTCCTTGATTTCTGTGTCAGAAATCCGTACAACTGTACGGTTGTCCGAACAATTAATGTTGTACGGACTGTCTCGATTTTTGTGCCAATTTTTTGCTAAGACTGTATGGAATATGAAGTAGGAACAACTCCTCAAAAACCATGCTGTACGACCCTCGAAATTCATGCCAAAACTGTACGGAATCACACCCAGAAATTTATGACAACAGGTGCCTCAATTTCTATGCCAATAAATGACTGTATGGCAGCCTTGGGATGTGTACCAAAATTCTCAAAAATATTTCTTCTATCTCCCTCTATTTTTGTGCATGAAAAATGGTTGTACGGCCTCTAGAAATCTGTACCATATGGTATGCATTCAATGTCGTACCCTGTCTTGAAATTCGTGCTAGCTTGTTGCCTTGGGATGCGTGCCTAGCTCTGCAAATGCTACCTCTTCTTCAGCTCGACCTCTCTCTCTTGCTCTCTCTTTCTCTCTCAACAAGAATGCATGAACAACCCAAGAATGGGTGCGCCCCCTTGCCCTAATCGACCTCATGAGGGAAGGTGAGGGGTTTTCTAATCCAACGGTTGAGATTAGATTAGATGAGTGGCTGAGATTAGATGTCTCTTCACCCACCCTCACTTTAGTCATAAAGTCACATTTTAATTTTCATCTCACAAATTAAATGACTAGGGCCCACATTAGGAACTTTCTCCCCCTTAGGCGCCTAAGGAAGAGAAACACTTGCCTTGGTACTTTATTTAATTAAAAAATTTAACACTTAGTGTGCAATATAATTTGAATACCCAGATGTATCAATTTGATTCCCAATCTGTGGAGACAAAGGGTTCCATTGTGCTCTCAATTTCTCATGCTAGCCTTCGTATTATTAATATATGCCTCATGATATAATATAATACAATTTATCACGCCAGCCTTTGTATTAAGCTTCTGTAGTTGAAAGTGCCACTACAACCTGTCTTTTGCTCATCCAACTTTTTGCTTCTCCAAACAGGTTAAACACATACCCACTTGTAGATATCCTACGATCCAGATCTCCAACCCAGTTTGCATCCACAAAGCCATGTATATCCACCACTCTGTCCAATTTCAGTCTTCTTTCGTAGCACAATCCATAGCTAGCAGTGCCACGCAAATACTTGAAAAACCTTTTTACTGAAGTCCAATGTTCCTTCCCTGGTTTTGACATATACCTGCTCAAAACTCTCACTGCATGTGCAATGTCTGGTCTAGTACAAACCATTGCGTACATCAAACTGCCAACTTCACTCGCATATGGAACATGAGACATGTCCTCCTCTTCTTCATGTGTCTTGGGACATTGATCTGCAGATAACTTTACACCAACATGAATAGGAACCTTGACCGGTTTACATTCTTGCATATTAAACCTCTGCAATATTGTCTCAACATATTTTCTTTGATTTAACCAAAGTTTCCTCCTTTTTCGATCTCTTTTAATTTCCATGTTCAGAATGAAATTTGAAGCACTGAGATCCTTCATGTCGAATTTAGAGGACAACTGAGTTTTCACATCCTGGATAATCTGCTTGTTGTTTCCTATCAGCAACATGTCATCCACATACAAGACCAAATAAATAAAATGATCACCAATTAATTTAAAATACACACAACGATCCTCCTAATATATTATAATATGAGAAGAGGGCTTCTTCAAAGGAGCAAGTCCATACTTCTATAAGGAATTCGCCACTCCTCCTTCACAATCAAAGGTTTATGTATGCTTTAGGGTAAATCACCGTATGTGATAGTCTATTTAATAGAAGAACTGTTAAAACAGTTGTATCTTTTTACATTAGGTTACAATTGCTAAGGATTTCTCCTCTTTCCACCTCTGGAATACCACTATTCGCTCTTCTCACTCTTGCTTGCTTAGATTGATGAACCATCCCCATCTGGTTTTAGTTGGGACGCCTCTCAAACAACAATTGTGGATGAAGTGTTTATGCTACTGCCTAGATGGGTATTTAAAAATCGACTGGTAAGCCATACCACACATCGATGTGGTATCCTCTTCCCTCCACTCTGTACTCCCAGGTCCCTACAATTAATGTGTCCAGGCAACAAATGCATGTCTAGAGAGCTAAGAGAGGGATGAATGAGTATCACTTACAATATGTATATCACTACTGAATAAAGATTAAACCTGAGACGTGTTGTTCGGTGGAGAAGGCATGGCTATACCTTGGTTTAATCAATACTTTGAACTTCATTCAACAACTACTCTTAGTTTCTGTCTTTGTGACAAAACAATTTTGAGCCTCAATCGTACTGTGTCGCATTCTTATATTTTATAGTTATCTGCAATGAATGGTAATATGAAAATGTGTTTATCCTAATTTGTTTTGAATTCTTATGGTTTTGGGCATTTATGTTCTTTTTTGCGTTGCATTCCCCGCATTTTAATTGAAGCATATTTATATGTATGGTACAATCAATAGTGTTCTCAAAGTATTTACATACCTACTCAAATACAAGAATTTAACTTATATTTAAACTTTATAAATATTTCATGCCAATTCCTTTAAAGCTCTAAAATAATGGAGTGAAGGAATCTGGAATCCTACAACTACTATATTAATTTTTTGGGGGAAACAACATGTTTTAAAATCTAATGTTTACCAAAACCAAAGAATATGTCTGACCCATAATATTGCATCGGTCGAACTACAACTTCCAAAGAACATTGTGTCTGCCCAAAACATTGCCCTGTCAAACTACAATTCCCAAAAATATATTTGAAAACATTTGACAGGAATGGACCCTACTAATTACTTTTCAATGTTCCTCATCTCCCCACTTAAATATGTGGGCATCCCATTCCCTTTTTAAACCATTTTAGAAAACTTTCAATGATGAATTGCACACGCTGGGCTTGGGGTTTACTGTTGAATAGAATTTATTGACAAAGTAATCAGGAATTATCTAACAAACTTCTAAGTTATTATTGAAAAATCATGCTTCTTAGTTATTATTGAAAAATCATGGCCGATAATTTATTGTAAAAGTAATAAGGAAATATCGGTCAAGCTTCAGTTATTATTGAATGAAAACTCATGGCCATGTTTCCAACCAGAATCATCCAGTGGTAGCATACGCATCCAAACTCATTCCACTAGAAGAACACATCCAACAGTGCTTATGTTTCCAAACTCATGCACTACTTCGTCTAACCATGCTTGGCTAGCATTCATTCAAGATGCTCGAAAACAACAAGATCGTAGGCAGAAGTGAGGGCTCCCTTGTGGTTGAAATCAAATTCCTATTGGACCTTCTCTAGTAATGCTTTAAACACTTGATAATTCAAGTAATCCATTGGAATTATGAAGTGTTTCAACTCCTTCCTCATATAAACAGAGAAATATCAGGTGAAAGCATCTTGGCTTGCTGCAATGTTCATGTAGACTGCTGCATGCTTTTTTGCATGGTTGACTCTTGAAAATATTAAACACCATGCAGTGAGCTAACTGTTTGATGCATCTTGTTTATTGGAGACACATTATTTATCATCTAACAAACAAATGGGCGAATCATTGAACAAGATGGCTCAAGAAAACTTATGAGGTGTCAAGTAGTGTCATTATGATAGAACCACATGTAGCAAAGGCAAAGGTAAGAGTGTCAGAGGAAGAAAATCATAAAGTAGGTGTCGTGTGTTTCCCTCCATTGGCCACAATGACTGGACCAATTATATATGTAAGGTAAATCCAAACACTTTAGTGGTGGCATGGATCTTATAGAAGAAATCAGTTTGTTCTCGTGATTATTTTGTTTCTTTTGTTGTTGCATGTCCAAATATGTTGATTTACCCAATTTCACAAAAATGTTCTATAGGCTTCATTAGATGCATTAACTGTACCTACAACTGAGAATGAAGATCTAAACAATTGGTCCAAAACTTTGATCATTAACTACTCGTGACTAAATCATTTTAAGTCCTCTCAAAAACAAACTCTCATGATCTTTAAACAAAATAACCACACCAATTCACTTTAGTGTTTCCTTTCTCCTTATGGGATATGTTAGTTTATTATGCCGAAGGCATTCTATATGGGGATGTTCTGCTGGAGATTTTCATCGTCTATTCACGTATGTGTACCGCACGATTCTATCCACAACAAATAAAAAAACTGCCACGTGTGTCGTACCATTCCGTGTCGAATACAGAGGTGGTGGAGGCATCTTGGCTGTGGTGATTGAGGCGGTGGAGAAGGTATGGAGGCATTGGGCCATCGTGATCGAGGCAGTGGAGAAGGTATCATGTATCTCTCACTCTCTCTCTATATATGCGTTTCAATATTTTTCATTACTGAAAGACGACAATATGTCGTGGAGCGAGAACAGGAAGAGACCGGTCAAGAGGGTGGAACAGCCCCAAGTTTGCCTCGCCTCCGCTCAAGAGTAAACGCCCGTGGAGGCTGGATATCGTCTCTCCCCTTGCTCAATCCCTTCCAGCTGCTTGACTGCGACTATTGTCTTGTTGGATAGTTCTCCCTTGTACACTGTTCCAAACCCACCTGAACCCAACTTTTCCATAAAATTCCTCGTTGAGTGTTGAAGCTCTTGTAGGAAAACTGAACTGGAGCCCCCAAGGCATTATCCAGAAATGCGTATTGCGATGGTAGCTTCCCAAATCTAAACCTCAGATTATTTCTACATAAAATAAACCAGAGGCATATCTCGATAGTAATCAAGGCAATGATAGGCCCTACAACTACTGTTGCAATTGTAATTGCAGATACTTTAGTTGATCTCACAAACATAATCGCAGAGGGTGGCGGTGCTAGAGGACGACCATGACCACCTACCTTTACATAAGAAGTACTTGGAATGGCCGTTGATTGATAGGCACTTGTGAAATTCTCAGTCTTCATACAGAAAGTGCCTGAACCATCTACCATCATTGTAGATGCAAAACATAGTGGATTCCTGAGACAGTTCTGCTGACAATCGGTAATTCCCATAGTGTATATCTTCGATCGTGACTCTGATTCTGGAGGGTAAGAGAGGAATTCAGTATTGTTCAATTCAACCATGCTCTGGTTACTACACCCTGCAAGGTCCTTCTCTCTCCTTCACCCTTGTGTGGGATCCTTGGGATCTACGGGAACAAAATCTGCAGATGGACATATGCAGTATGGGGTTGTGTCATTGAAAACACACAATCCAAAATTCCCACACCATCCATACACTTGGCATTGGTTTTCTACTGCAGTCCAAACCAGTTTCCATGTTCCATAGATTTTAACCCACCCACAGGACCTCAGATTCCCATCTGATTCAAGCCTGATCCTTCGCAATGCGATCGAGGCATCGGTGTAATCGTTGTTGTATGCCATCCAAAGCTGATCACCAGAAGCATTGGAGAGTGTAAGAATTCCTTGGCTTCTCAGACGTGTTTTGGATCTAGTAGGGGCACCATGATTCTAGTATGTGATGTTGTTCTTCCATTTCAATGAGAAATTCCCACTGGGCTCTAGAGTGAATGAATAAGCATACACGTGGAGGATCTGTTCCACAAGGAAAATTTTATTAACCAAGAGGGTATCAGTAGGATTGGCAAAGGTCTCCCAAATTCTATTGGAACTGCTATTCTTCACTACAAAATTGCTATCATCCTACGTGACAGTAGACAATATGCTTTGGCTCACAGTATTAATTTTCCACAATGTGGTGTTTGTTCCATTGCACAATACAAGGTTTCCATCAATCTGGAAATCAAAGGAAGATTTGTCACCCACTCTGATACCATTATTGTCACCTACAGTCCACACCAGAGTTCCATTTGAAGCGTCAATAATTGAAATGCCTAGAACATGCAACCCATCATTTCCAACTGGATGAAATCCAAAGTTGAAATTGCTATTTGGAGATTTCCAAAATTGTTGTTGTCCGGAAGAGGAAGGCGTAAGGCTAGACCATTTGAATGGAATATCCAACCTCTGCGGGTGATATTGCCTGGAACTGTGTTTGGCTCGAGTTCAGGGATCTCTAGCTGTAACTAGGGCAACATGGGATTCACACATGAAACGATGGTAGGCTACCAATAATAGAAACATGAATAATAGATAGAGCCACATGAGGGATGTCACTCTGAAACACGTCCCCATAAAGCCCGCCAGAGATAGCAGCATGATGGCCGCCTCAATTATTATGATGGGCCACTAAAGAAACCTTAGGTAATCGCCACTATGTCTACTGGCCAGAAATATCCCAGCCCACACGATCGGGATCGACAGTAAGAACGTCAAGAAATTTCTCAACCCCACTATGATGTTTGTGGCGTGATTCATGTTGCCGGTTTATCTTCTTCTTTCTTTATGAAATGTCATCCGCTGAGATTCCAACCTTGGCACTCTCGAACTCTGGAAAAGCGCTTTACTCAGACTGCATTTAGAACTCTACACCTGCTCTGTCACTAGCTCGCGTACCATTAATTCAATATGCTCACATTGCTTTGGCCTCTGGGCACGACACTTTAGTATCGTGAGAATCCATATGATTTTCTCCATAGTACATATGCTTACCATATTGTGATTATTTTTAAGTCGAAAGGCATACACCTATTGATAATAGGCACAATTAATGATCTTTTAATCTTATTTAACCTTAAACCCTAATTTGATGGCTATGCATTGAAGATACTGGCATATTCTTAGTAGTCTTCCAAAATCAATGGGTCAGATTTATTGTTTATAATTTTCTTGCATTTATCAAGACATCGCTTAACATGTTTACTTTTTAACATTTACCTAATCACATTAAAAAATTACTGTAAGGATATGTAATTGCCACGTTTAAATGATTCAATAGGATTAAACCGTGCAGCCAAACGTTTCATATTACCACAAAAGGATTACAAATTACCACAAATATTTTATGACACGCATTCTTAGCCGACCTTTCGGCGTTCTCAGCCGCGAGTTAGCGGCTGTGCTATGGATTTTTATAAAGGATTCAAAATGTTGTGACAAAGTTATGGGCTCCACTCCATGTGGAGGAAGTTAGGATATGTTGTGGCCAATAAATTCTTTTGATACGTACTTGATCAGAGTTTGAAATTCATTCCCGTGTACTTTAACATAGTTACTCAAGGAAGGCATGGATGAAATAAATTTGATGGTAAAATTGTTGGTGGCAGGAAAGGATGAAATTTTATGGTCAAATTGTTGGTGGCATGGCAATTTGACTGTGTCTAAAAATATCTTTTAGTTATCTGAGAAATTTGTTTGTCAAATATTGTTAAAAAATTATTTTACTTGTCAAGGTAATGAATAAAAATTCATTTTATTTGTCAAATTGTTTTTGTTAAAATCGTTAACAAGAACATTGTAATGGTGAAAACCATCAAATTTGATGAGTTGTTTAGTTTTGAAAGTTTTAGTCTAAAATTCTACGAAATGACTTTTTTTGGGCTATATTTTTTGGATAATTTCTTAGAACAATTAGACAATGTCATTTTGAAATTCCTACCATGAGAGAAGTGAAGAAGAAGAAGAGATTATACTTAATCTTTCCCATGTATTTATGAAAAGAGATGAGAATAATAAGTAATAGAGTGCAATGAGAAAACTTAGGTGAGGAAACGTATTTGAGGTTAGGTGAAATATTTGGATTTATGGAAGATGATATTTGGTTTATTTTAGTGGGGTTGAGAAAGAAATTAAATCAATATAAACTTTTTTGTTTTGTTTTTGGTGTTTTATTTTTCAACGTGTTAGACATTTATGGTTAAGTGGTGAATTATTGAGATGATATTTAAAGAACTATGACTTGGATTAAGAGAGAAATTAAGTATAAATACATTTTCCTTTATCCTTAAACATTTATGATTAGGTGTAGTGAATGATTAAAACACAATTATTAGTTATGGATAGATGTCTCTCTTTATTATGAGAGACATTTTTACCATCTCATGTCATGTAGCATTTTAAAAGTCAATCTTTTGCAAGCTTATAATTTTTGATATGGTTTTGATATCATATTGTACATACAATTTTAGTCAAAAGACAACAGTACTGACCAACCAAGTCACGTGATCTCAATCAAGAATATTAAGTAGTAAGACGACCCACAAGGGAGTTTCAACGACTTAGTGGTCACGTGCAGTTTACCACATACCAAGCTTTCGTTTTTGTTGACAAAGTGTAATAATTTCAAGCATAATAAAAAAATTTCATTTCACAACTCCATTAATTTGGAAGATCTAAACACTCATTATATGATAATCAAATAGTTTACGATCAAAATATCCACATGATTCATTGTCACTCCTTAGGGAGTAATTTAAAAAGGATCAACAACTGCCACTTTTGTCACTTGTGGATAGGACCGACTTGTTTATGGTTGTGAGTGTTATCCTACATGTCCTACTCCCCGTCGAATACACACCCTCGACCAGTAGGTGCCCCACACATTCTTAACTCTCTTTTTGTGCATCTATAGTGCCCCTTATATCGAGCATATGATAAGCCCCCTCCCTTGACTCTATGGTCCTAGACGTTTCCAACCAATCCATTCATCCCATGTGCACCTCCATTCAAACACTATATGACAACAACACCGCAAACCAATTCCCTCATTCTCTACAAAGAAAAACAACTCTTTGACTCACATATAAATGCCACAAACCATACCATACACTATCACTTAATACATGCACAACCCTAAACAAAATGACAAGCGGGTGTGTAGTCTTCCCTTACCTTTCCAACTTCTATTCATAACAACTTGCAAGTGTTTGACCCATAGAGATGTAGTTAGTTTGAACAAGCAATTACATATGCATTTATAAGTACAATCAAAACCTATGCACAAGGGCAAGCACATATGCATTTATGAGTACATTCAAAACCTACACACAAGGGAAAGCACAATATAACTTCTCATTATAACATGATATTGAAAACTGTGATAAGTTCAAGGAGGAAAGTGTGATTAGGTTTTTTGATATGGAATTAGGAGAGTTAATAGTTTATATATTAATGGTTACTATTTATGTTTATGGTTTATGTTACTCTTTTAGTTAATCATTATATTAGGTTTATGTTTTCCCATTCACATTATTATACACTTGAAAAATCATACCCTTAGTTATTTTGGTAGGAAGGTGAGTTAGATTTCTTATATATCATTAAGTAGGAAGGTGGGTTAGATTTGTTATATCATTAAGTAGGAAGGTGAGTTAGTGGTATTGAAACTAGCTAAAAGAACTAAATTTAATTAATAATAAATTTTAAATTGCGGGTTCTCATACTTAGGCACTTTTTCGATTGCGGGTTCTCGGCCTGGTGGGCTGAAAATTGAGCCTCTATTGTTCTGTGTCCTACAAATAGCACCTACACTTCCACAATATACAAATTGACAAGCGGACTTGCGGGTTGGTTGGTTCAATGTTGCACTTTTATTGTCCCGTAGAGATTCCATATTAATTCTGTATTTAGCCACTTTTTTGAATCGAGGGCTCTCGGTCTAGCGAGAAAAAAAATTGGGCATCTATTGTTCCTCACTCTACAAATAGCACCCACAAATATTCTATATACAAATTCACAAGTGGACCTGCGGTAAATTATTATTGTTAAATATTGATATTGCAAATTTTAATTAGACGAGAAAGTTTGTACAATCTGGTCGGCCGAGTGATATAAAACTATTTCGACAAACGAGCAATACATAGTAAACATGTACTTTTATAAAGTATGGACATGAGATTTTATAGAACATATGTGAATCCCTCATTCCATACTTGGTCACTTTTTGGATCGCGGTTCGCGGCCTAGCAGGCTGAATATTGAATATATATTGTTCTGTGTCCTACAAATAACACCTACACTTCCGCGATATACAAATTGATAGGCGAACTTGTGGAGATGAGTCTCTATATAAAGTATGGACATGAGATTTTATAGATCATATGTGGATCCCTCATTCCATACTTATGCACTTTTTGGATCGCGGGTTCGCAGCCTGGTGGGCTGAAAATAGAGTCTTTATTGTTCTGTGTCCTACAAATAGCACCCAGACTTCTGCGATATACAAATTGTCAGGAGGACCTACGGGCTGCTTGGCTGAACAATGCATTTTTATTGTTCTAGAACATATGCGGATCCCTCATTCCATACTTGGGCACTTTTTGGATCGCGGGTTCGCAGTCTGGCAGGCTGAAAATTGAGTATCTATTATTCTGTGTCCTACAAATAGCACCTAGACTTCCACGATATACAAATTGACAGGCAGACTTGTGGACATGAGTCTCTATATAAAGTATGGACATGAGATTTTATAGATCATATGCGGATCCCTCATTCCATACTTAGGCACTTTTTGGATTGCGGGTTCACAGCTTGGCAGGCTAAAAATAGAGTCTCTATTGTTCTCTATCCTACAAATAGCACCCAGACTTCCACGATATAAAAATTGACAGGAGGAATTGCGGGCTGCTTCGTTGAACATTGAATTTTTATTGTTCCATAGAGATCCCGTATTAATTCCATATTTAGCCACATTTTTTGATCGGGGGCTCTCGGGCTGGCTGGCTGAACATTGCACTTTCATTGTTCTGTGTCCTCCAAATAACACTCGGACTTCCGCGATATGCAGATTGACAGATGGACTCGAGGGCTGGTGGGTTCAAATTTGCCATTGTTTATGGATGACAATCCCTATAAACTATCCAACATATCAAAAGACATTATTTTCAATACTAAATTATTAATATTACATATTGATATTGTAGAATTTAAGTAGAGGACAAAGTTTGTCGATTTTGGTGGACCGAATGATATAAAAGTTTTCCAACAAATGAGAAATACTTAGTAAACATGTACTTTTATAAAGTATGGACATGAGATTTTATAGAGCATATGCAGATTCCTTATTCCATACTTAGGCACTTTTTGGATCGTGGGTTCGCGACCTGGTGGGATGAAAATTCAGGGTTTATTGTTTCGTGCCCTACCAAATAGCACCCATAATTCCGTGATATAAAAATTGACAGGCAGACTTGGGTTGGTTGGCTAAATATTTCACTTTTATTGTCCTGTAGCGATCACATATGAATTCCATATTTAGCCATTTTTTTCATCAGGGGCTCTGGGGCTGGTGGGCTAAAAATTGGGCCTCTATTATTCCGTGTTGTACAAACACCACCCACAATTCCGTGATATACAAATTGACAAGTGGACCTGCTACTAGCTGGCTCAACATTGCAGTTTCATTGTTCTGTGTCCTCCAAATAGCACTCAGATTTATGCGATATATAGATTGAAGATGGACTTGAGGGATGGAGAGTTCAAGTTTTCCATTGTTTACAGATGTTAATCCCTATCAACTATCTAACATATCTAAAAACATTATTTTCAATACTAAATTATTAATATTAAATTTTGATATTGCATAATTTAATTAGAGGAGAAAGTTTGTACAATCTGGTCGGGCGACTGATATAATATCATGACAGAGGAAACACAGATGAATATCATGACAGAGAAAACGTGGGAAGCTATAGGGAATCATGCCATGATCCCTTCACTAGGAGGAATAGGAGTCTTCATAGGAAAATTGGTAAACATATGTGGAAGGCTCACTCAGATATCTATGAATGCTAATGGAACTTCGACTGAAGAAGATTTTGAGATTATTAAATTTTGTAAGTTTTAAACCTGCGAAGTAAAGCAATGCATATAGATTCTTAAGCAATACAGAAATTAATCAATGGCTCATACACATATTACACAGAGATCTTTACCGGAAACCCTCAACCAGGAAAACCTTTCTTATTTTCATTATCTCGAATTTCACCATTCTCCATACAATATATACAATGTTTTTAGGTATTCCGTAGATACCAAAACCCTAATCCCTTAATCCAGGATTAATTTACAAATC
>SNQJ01S0253531.1:0-12682 GCA_010110895.2 Picea sitchensis
TCTACTACACCACTTATCACCAATTTCCCCCTCCCCCAGGGGAAAATCCCATTCTGGGAGACAATCCCCCAAGCCATCACTCAAATTCCCTTCTTCTACCCCCCATAGGGAGTACAAGAATTTTAGGTAGCCACGATGCTTACCTTTCCCAACATGGTGCTCACCATCCCTATATGGTGTCTACACCCTCTCACGATGGTTCATCAACCATCCCTCCCTCCTCAAATAGAGGGAATCTCCATGCAGATTCTAGTACTAAATTCGACCACACAACTCTCACTCCCCAATCACCAACACCACTGCTATGACTAGGGGAAGATGAAAGAATAAAGAGACCACCTCTCCACTTCCCCCTTGCGTTCAAGCTCCTTGTGCACTCTACGAAAGAGAGGGATACCCCACTAATATATGTCCTTCTCTTCCTGAGTGACACAATCTGATTCAACTCCCTCGAGAAACCACATTGCTCATCGCTTCACCAAGCACATCTAGTACTACCACAACTTCCCCCACTACAAGAAGTAAAGGGATGGGAACCAAATTCTCTTGCGCCATCTATTCAGAGCATGGCCACTACACTCATCATTGCCCATCTCTATCTTAGTTTCTCTAGACACTAACAATAGTACGCCAAACATTTCAGCAAGAGCCCTCTCCACCACCACTTTCGGGTACCCACATCACTAAAATTTATTATGTCTCTACCTCAGTCCCCTAATGGATGAGATTCCCTTTCTATCTTTGTGACTCACTTGCTCATTTCACATACCAATTTCCTTTGATCATTGAAGACAAGCATCGTCAAGTAACCCTTATTCAAAATAATTTGACCACCTCGCCTCATGTGATATAATTGACTCCCCCTATCCCTTCTCTTGATACTTTTCACATCACCCCTCCATGGTTCATGGATAGACTGTCTGAGGATATTCCCCCAAATCCTCCCAATTCTCCGGTTCATTTCCCCCAAAACATCTTACCCCCTACCACAGTTCAACCTCCACAATGTCTAGACATTTGGTTTATGTCAAGCGAGGCATCACAACATGGTTGTGATATCCCCTCTATGTATTCGCTACTTGAGGAGAATCTCACTGTGATAGTCACCCATGTCACTTCCATGGATCCCCTGTATTCTCTCATTTTTCACTACAATGAGGATATCCTGGAGGAACTCACTACCCCCGATTGCCCATGGAATGTGCTCCATTATAGAGTTCTTTTTCTCTCATAGGAAGCCTTTGACCCTCCTAGCCAAGCCTCCATATGTGCAATCAAAACCAAGGATTTTATTCTGTCAGGGCATATCAACTTGTTGAACAACCATATCCCTGCCCCTGATGCTTTTGAATAAGGAAACATCACCAATATCTCCCCCACTGTTAAAATCAACATTTCCATCAAACCAGGAATCATAGAGGAAATCAGCATTGGCGCCACATGCTCCCTTGAGGAGCACAAATTAGAGAGATCTCTTTTAGGAATACCGAGATATTTTTTCCTGGTCATATATGCAGATGCCTGACCTCAATCCTTCTATAGTTGAACATTGCATCGACACATGGTGAGATATCACCCCAGTCTGTCAAAATCAATTCCCACTTCACCCATCCAAAGTTGTGGCTATCAAAGCTGAAATTGACTAGTTACGAGCTATAGAGTTCATATACACCATCGGGTATACCTCATGGGTTTGAAACCCTGTCTCCATTAACAAGAAACAAGGCGCTATTCGCGTTTTCACTGACTTAAGTGATCTCAACCATGCTTGTCCCAAAGACAACCTCCCAACCCCTTTCATCGATCAAATTATCGATGATTGTGTCAATCAAGAGGTCTTGTCCTTCATGTATGGGTTCTCTGGCTATAATCAAATCCAAATCCATATAACTGATCAGTATAAAACCTCTTTTACTACCCCATGGGGTACATTTTCTTATCGTGTCATGCCTTTTGGAATAAAAAACACAGGTGCTACGTTCCAATGGGCCATGAATTATGTTTTCCGTGATCTTGCTCACATCATCCTTGCTTACTTGGACGACCTCACTGCGCGATCCAGGAAACAAACTCAACATTTAGATGACTTACGAGTTTTCTTTCAATGATGTCACCAATACAATATTTGCTTGAACCCCCTCAAGTGCGTATGTTGCGTCATCACTAAACGCATCCTTGGGTTTATAGTCTCCCAACATGACATGACAATGGACCCCCTCAAGGTCCAAGCTATCACATAAATTCCACCACCTAGGAATTTGTAACAAGTGCAAATCCTACAAGGAAAAGTAAACTTTTTACGACACTTTGTCACATAATACACCACTCATGCACATGGTTTCCTTCGCTTACTACGTCATGATATCCGATTTCAATAGGATGAACATGCCCAAAATGCTTTTGATGATTTAAAAGAAACACTATCTAATGACCCTTTGATTAGTCCTCCAAATTATGATTGCATTTACATCCTCTACTTTTCAGCCTTAGCCGTCTCAGTAGTAGAAGTCCTCGTCCAACCAGGGGATGATGGACGCGAGCATGTTATTTACTACATCAATAAAAATATTTCAGGACCACCCCTGAAATACAATGATGATGAGAAACTAGACCTCACAGTCCAGAAACTGCATCATTATATCATGCTTTGCACTACCAAAGTCACGACAGATTCTAACCTCATGCAGTACTTGCTTAGTTGATGACATATTAATGGAAAATTTTCCCAATGGATCGTCATCCTTCAGGAATACGACCTAGAGTTCTCAACTCCCAAAAGAAAGAAAACACTTGTTCTCTCCAAAATCATAAAAACGTTTCCCTCAGATGCTAAAGGTTCACCCGTCAATACATATTTTCCCGACGAACACCTCTTCTTCATCCCCTTGAATGACCCCTGGTATGGAAACCTCCTCGTCTACCTTTGACATAGAAGTTTGGATCTCATCTCTCTTGAGATGATTGTAGGCACATTAACAATCAGGCCCCTCGATGCCTCTTCATCGGTGACATTTTGTATCGACGTGGGGTCGACACCATAATCCATCGATGTCTAACCATCGACAAAGAAGAGAGAGTCTTGAACAATTTTCATAGAAGCGCTTGCGGCGACCAACTCTTAGGTATTTCCACTGCCCAAAAAATCATTCGAGAAAGATAATTCTGGCCAACATTGTTTCATGATTGCATCCACACTGTCAAGCGATGCAAAAAATTCCAGCTTTATGCAAACAAAGCACGAGCGCCACCCGCTCTTCTACATCCAGTCATCATCGTCGACCCCTTCTAGAAATGGGGCATGGAATTCATGAATTGAAATCCTCCATCTAGTAATGGAAACAAGTACATCGTCGTGGCAGTAGATTAATTTACCAAATGGGCCAAAGCCATTCCTACCTTCAACAATACCACTGACACAACAACGTGTTTCTTCTTCAACCACGTCATCACCCATTTCAGAATTCCATTATAATTAGTCTCCGATCATGGTAATTACTTTGAGTATGAGATCTTTGTTGAACTCTCCTCAAAGTTAGGCTTCTCCCTTGATTTTTCCTCCCCATACTACACTTAGTCCAATAGACAGGTCGAGGCTATTAACAAAGTCCTCAAAACCATGTTGCAACGTATGATAAACAAACATAAGACCAATTAGCATCATATATTGCTTTCAACGCTATGGTCTTATCGCATGGCAGTAAAAAATACCACCAGTTTTACATGGTTTCATCTCGTTCATGGGATTGAAGCCACCCTCCCCTTTGAGTGAAAAATTCCCACATTGCACACCGGCATCGAGCTATTACCTGACACTGCTCCAATGGAGCGGTGCTTGTTGACCTTAGAGTCGTTGGATGAATATTGTCGATCTTCATTACAGAACAATGAGGTAGCTAAAAAATGGTCCAAAGCCACCTTTGACCTCCATGTCAACCTTCGCGCATTTAATGAAGGAGATCTTATCCTAGCCTATGATATCGTTCATGATACTCTTGATCATGGTAAATTCGAGTTATTATGGAATGGACCCTACATTTTCCAACACTGCCTCACTAAAGGTGCATACATATTGGCCTCTCCAGAATGATATCCTCTCAAAGAACCCATCAACGGGTTGTACTTAAAGAAGTTTTACACCTCAGTGTAGTCATTATACACTAGGATTTTTCTTTGTATGCATTTGTAGAGTTTTTAGTCTTCCTTTTTCACCTCCACTCCTCATGTATAATCTACCATCTGTGTTATTGAAATATGCATCTTCCATCGACCTACCACATTGGTTGCGTTGACGGTGCTAGCCGTTGGACATAGAATATCCCTTTGGTCTCTTGGGCCCTCTATTCCCCCTCATATGAACTTCTCCACTCCAGCCACATATGTTTGGGATCAGAAACTAATAACCAAACCGAATACACATCCATTATTGGTCTCCTTGTCGAGGCTAGTCACCGCCACATTTGTCACCTTAGCATCTTATTAGATTCCCAGCTTGATGTCCTGCAT
The DNA here is from genome assembly GCA_010110895.2 of Picea sitchensis. Lineage (NCBI taxonomy): Eukaryota > Viridiplantae > Streptophyta > Pinopsida > Pinales > Pinaceae > Picea > Picea sitchensis. The sequence continues at coordinate 4,504 of SNQJ01S0253531.1, forward strand.
CTCAATAGTGTATATCGTGTCTACAATCCTTGCCTCTTTCGCAAATACCTGCAAGTTAGAATCTTATCTCAAAACTTTGAGTCAATTACATTTACACATATTGCACAACAATTTAATCAATTAGCAGATAATATGGCTAACCTAGTGTTAGATTGGCATTTATCACATCAAGTAATCATTTCATATACATAATAATCAAACATCGGTCACACCATATAGATTAGACATCATAAACCATCACCAAATATCAACACATGTAAACATAAAAAAGATCTAAAAGATGTATATCCATATATATATATATCGGTCAAAATATCATAAATTTTTAGAAAAGTACAACATATACATCGACCATAGGCAAGTGAGTCCCCTCACCCATATAGGTATAAAATGGGTACCCCCTACCCTATACAAAATGGGTATCAACTACCCTATACGAAAAATAGAGCCAACACTCATGGTGCCCCCATAGTTCCCCCATCAGGTATTCTGTTAGCAGGAAACACCCCACCAGCTAGGGTTCCTCTAGGTCCAGGGGAAAGTCGACCAATCATCACTTCCCCCGCTACAGCTTCCCGACGGATCAAAGTACACCACTCTATCGGAACACCCACACACTGATCCAAGAATTTCTTTTCCTCAATATGGGACCACATGCCCTCCGACACACTATGCAACACCTCCTCGAATCGATGATGGAGATCCTCCATCCCCCCACCGGCCTCTACTCGAGGTGCATGCGATGGCCCCGCACCTAGATCATCAAACCTGCATCTATGGTCGACCCTCACCTCATCTTTTGGCCTCACACCAGTATCATCCCTATGATGTCTCTCTCCTACCCACGGTGGCCTCACTGGCCCCTGGAGAGCTGAATCTTGAACTATCTCCACCTCGAGGCCTAGAGGCCCCACATCTTCCAACACAAAAATAAATATAGAATCAACATCCATATATATAAACATATGCTACAATATCAAAATCACAAAACATAAATACACCGACATACCTCTCTGATTCTAGACCTCTCCAAGAGGTAGCTGGATGTCTGGGTCATCAGATTATAATATGTGGCATGTGATGCCACACACGCACCAACATGGCCGTAAAGTAGTGGCCACCCTCTGCCCCCCGTGTCATGCCAAAATTTGAGCCTACCGCATTAGTCGCAGCTCTTGTGGCCCTACAGGAGGCAACAAAACCCTCAGTCACAACATGGGAACCCTCTTTAGAAACCATGCCACCAGGATAGACACAAAGGAAAACTCACTAGAGTTGGTGGTTCAACATTGGTGAATTTTCCCCATCATCCTAGAATGCAACATCAGCCCCTAGGTAAAAACGTCCCCATCTAGAACCCTCTCCATAATCCTTAGCTGACCTCCATAAATACAATGAGTCACTAAGGATCCATATATCCTCATCACCATGGCCGTAATGCAATGATGCAAGAGCTCATCCATCGCCTCAATATGCACAACCAACCTGAAATCAGGTTTAGCCCCGTATAATAACATTGGGCCAAGTCTATCAGCTGCAGGGCCATTCCTAGAAAGGGGATCCCTGTCATAAAGTAAACATCTTAAAAAAATGAGAGTGTCAGCTATTGTACCCTCACAATGAAGCACTGTAGATCAATGCTCGACATCGATATCAGGTACTAAAGCAGGTACTCCTACAACCGTATCAATGGGAAATCAAAGAACTTGAGTAGCCCACAGGTTGCCAATTGTCTTTGAACACCAGTCTCCTCTCTCACTCCCTCCCGGAGGTGCTCCCAGTCTTGCTCCCTCTAGTGGAATAACATGATAACTCTCCTATCACATGCTAATCACCTGCATTCACACATAAAACCTTGGTCAACACTCATCATTCATCAGAAATATAAAAAAATTCAAACTTTCAAAACCCCTTAGCTTCGCCTCCAGCACGCGACTTTCACCCCCACAGGAACGCACATATGCACGTCTGTTCTTCACACAACTGCACATTAATGTGCAACTATCGAAGAAACAACCGCGCACCAATGCATAGATGTCACACCCATAGGTGTGCACCCATGCACACCTATTCTCTACACAGCTGCGCACTGATGCACAACTGTCTATGAAACATCTGCGCACAATGCACAACTGTAATTCTAATAGGTGTGCACCTCATGTGCTCTTGTTTTTCCCACCCACACACTCCTATGCATGTATGTGTCCAGCATAGATGCACATCATATGCAGGAGAAGGATGTACACCCATGCATCTCAACGTGGGTATCCTTCCTTCTCCTGCGCATTAGTGGGCCCAAGCCTAAACCTACCCTAGTACGACCATCTGTACAACCTCTACCTAAAAAATGGAATCTATATACTGTGCAGGATGATAGGACCACCAACTTGAATCTCACAAGTCTTGGATCGGTTGGCTCGAACTCCTGTAATCTTTGAAACTCCTCGAAATACTCTCGTTAATTCACTATAGTAGCAAGTACAAATGTGGTGGCATTGTTGGCCCCACATCCATATATAGTCCATTTTTTCAAAACTTCCACACTCAGTTATAGGCACCCTGAGCCTCTGTTTCCCAATTTGTCTTCAGCCATGGGATCAGGGTCCCACCATCTACATAGTCACATTCCCCGGGTCACCATATTCACTCGGCCCCCGAGGAGCATTTTTCTCATATCATGTCCAGGTACGCATGCTCATGTTCAAAATTATCAAATAACTATTATATGTTCTTTATCTTCAGATATTGTTCATGTCGGGTATTCGGTTTTAATGTGTGCAGGTACTTGGTCATCACAAACCAGCATAGCCCCTTCAAGTATATTCTCGACACTGTCATGTCATCATTCCCTCTTAATATCAATTGCATCTTCTAGTCACACACTCCGACATTAACCTTTAGGGTCCCTACATCCCGATTTGCAGTATTGTCACCTTTGCTGCATTTTGGTACTGTCACCCGGTAGCACTCTCCCCCACATGAGTTTTCCCATTCATAGTTCCCCTTGGTACTTTGACACTCATGCTTCTTTCACCTCCTAGGGATGGGATTCTTGATAGTCTTATGCATTTCCAAGAATAAGCCACATACTCCTTCTCATCATTTTTGTAGCTTTCTGAATAGACTCCCAGGTTATCTCATCTCAGTTCTATTTTGATTGCACCTCTACAATGTCATTAATCCTCCATTTCATCCACACTTAGTTTTCCCATCTGTAGATTTCCCTCCATTCATTTACCTCATATAGAAACCCACCCATGGGGCCCCCAACCTCCACCAGTTCTCCACGCAACTTGCACCCTCACAGGCAAAGGCATATTGCACTGGGGCACCCATTTTTTTATCTGTACACTCATCCCAAATTATTCTTTATTTATTTGGTAATTGTAAAAATCCTTTGTCTCCAACATTTACTTGGATTTTTATCGTCACCCTTGATGACCTTATTTTTCCGGCAACACAACCCATGTCTCCCTTGGTTGGGGAATCCCTATCCTTTACTCATTCTGACATTGTTCATAAATCCCGAGTATCCCACAGTCCATGTACCCCTCATCTCTAATTTTTCCCACTTTGTCACACCTCTGGCACAATTTAACCCTGTGTCTAGTCATCCTTCTGATACTAGATACAGTTTTATTGTTGATTCCAAACATCCTTCAAATGTACCCCCAACCAAGGGCAGTCTTGAGTCTCACCGCATCTTGACTTCGTTCATGTTCCCTATCAGTTCCTGATCTTATCTTGTGGATTTCATGAAGCCCTTTTCTTCTTGGAGTTGTGTCTCCCTTTTTGTCGACATCAACATTGTTTTGAGCAGGGCGACAATATCTTGACTCTCATTACCTTTACAATGAGGAGTCTCAGGCAGCACATAAAGAACCATCATTTCTCTTTGACTCCATTGACCCCCATACCACTCGAATTCAATAGAATATCATGTTACGATTGGTCTTACTATTCGACTATTGTAGTTGTTTTATACTAGTCGAAGACATCTGAATTTGTTAGGCCATTAATGCCTACGAGTCATCGACACTTCTTATAGGATTCCTTGCCTCTTTTCAGAGTATTTTAACCATTATAATTGTCATCTGTCATTATCAAACCATCCCAGAGGGCATTGTAGTTATCTACATCATCATACAACTTTAGTTATTGTCTTACATTTTGAGTTACATGACACGAACATGGGGCATGCCCACCTCATTTGTATACGGATTTTCTTTTCTCTCCCTAGAGAAATATTTGGGTCCCACAATTTCTCCTCTCCCTCTGATGGATCGCTCTTACAACTTCTATCAACACTCTTCTTTATAATGGTACTCTTAGTAGAAGAAACATTGATTTATTTCTGCTATACATATGGTCCTAACCTCACACATCAGGGGGCATCTGTTATCACTGTAATTTCCTCCACAACATTGCATGCAAATGGTTACATAAATACAATAATTCCAAACAACTATTATTTCACCCGCAACACCAAAATTCATTTCCAAGAGGCAAAAAATATACAATTGGGAAAAAATTGACATGTGCTAACTCACTAAAGGAAGTGCACACACAATGCACGGGCCAAATAAGCCCTTAGAGTGCACAATGCAACATATGCATGACTGTGTATGAGAAAATACGTGCATTCCTATGAACAACACATTTATGGTTCTTGTCAGCCCCTCAACCACTTATGGACCAACTCCCAACTTGATTTGACCCTCAGATATGCATTGAATTTGAATGGGGGGCTGGTCAAGGACCAAAGGGTTCCCTAAAGGGCCCCTTGTTCACACTAAGAACCAATTGAATATTTCCTTGAAGACATGCTATAAATGGAAGCCATGGGTTCACTAAGAAATTAAGATTTTCATAGTATTGTTATGTTGCCTCAATCCTCCCTTGAGAATCCTCTTTTCTCCTTGGAGCATTCTAGCAACATTCCAATAGGCCATTCCACTCACCTCTTGAGGGAATAGGAACTGATTTATTCATCATTTACTTTATTTTCTAGAATTGTAAGAAGAAATGGTTGAGCACTCAACACACCCTAAAAAGGTCTATGTCAATCTTTTACTTTTTGGGTACCACTTGATCTTTCGCACTGTCTGATTGCGCTTTAGTATGAAACTGCTGCCTGTGCTTATCATTTATGTTTTCATGTTGATTCGTTTAAATTATGATTTAACATGTGAAAATGATCTTAACTTTAAAAAGGGACTGACATTTACTTAAGGAATCATCAGTCTAAATTTTTCCCCAATACGCTTAGGAAATTCGACATCGGGAAAGATTAAAAGTGACGAAAATTGCTTAAGAAAACCAAAATAGTCGAGCACCGAATTTCACTAGTGTCAATAGAAGGAGGTCTCTCATATCCATGAATAAGATTCACTAAAGATATGGTCGAATACCAATCCGTTCTGCATCGAAAAAACAACGAGAAGAGTAAGCGTCGTGCAAGTAAAAGAGTGGTATCGCCGATCGTCGACTCCCGAATTGCTTTTGGCATCAGAGATTTACGAAGGTGATAACTCGCAAAGAAAATATGTGCTCAAACTATCCCTGATCATCGATCCCTGATACCTTTTGGCACTAGAGGTTTTCTCAGGAGGGAACCAATGGAAAAATACAAAAGGATATCTCCTATCCACGATCTATCCACCAGAGAGACACGACATGATGAGACGTTTTAGCCGTAAGATATGTTAGGTATGACACATTTAAAATGTTAGTTAATTCATGGATCATGCATTTGTTTCTAATTCGTGTGCAAATCAAAAGGACCATTTAAGCCTGTCGATACAATGCATCTCCCTCTGCGCCTCCACCGTCAACCAAGTTAGAATTTATTTGCAGAGATATGATGGTAGTTTGTTTTTAGTTTCATTGATTACCCGTATTAAATAATTGATATGACTGATAGGATCACTTCTGTTATATTCTTTTGAGTCATTATTTATGAACCTATTCTGCGTGGCAAGGAGTTCAGAGAAAATAGAGGAGCAATGCTAGAAATACATAGAAGCATTCCAAGGTTCTGTGAGTATTAAACAACAATTTTAGTAGGAATTACATGTATGTATCATCTTATGATGTTTTATTCTTCATTTCATATGTTTCTAGCCAACACTACTCTATACGGATGTTTAAAGGATCGTTTTCAGTTGCAGGAACAATGCCTCCGAAGAAACCCACCACCAGGAAATCCCCAAGAGTTCCAAAGCTGCAAGAACTAGAGGTGGGAGAAGGTTCCTCCCTAGCAGTTGCAAGGCAATTGGAATTCGCTCCAAAATTGGTGCTCATCATTACGACAACCACCAAGAAGGTCTTCGTCTAGCCCCCATCCTTTAGAGACACAGAGGTGAATATTGGGGCCAAAATAGTATTCCCTCGTTGGGAATAATTGTTTAAGAAAATCAAGAAGGAAGAACCCCTCGAGCATACCCTGCACAACGATCCTGATACGAGAAGAATCAACGATGAAGTTATCCCGAATGTCCATGTTAGTGCCAGAAGTCACTCCTGGATTGTAGCAGGAGTAAGCCTGATACCCATCAGTTTATGTCATGATTTGTTTATAAAAATGGTGATCGACTGGAAGTAAACCCAAGAAAGTATCGTTTTAACTCAGAATCCTAGACTAAGGCTATGCATGAACATGTGAGGTCTTGATTTAACTTCAGACAGTGAGTTGTAATAAGGGTGAGTAGGAGGAATACTTCTGTGAGAGAGTGTAGAGGTCTATTGTGAGCATAAAGCTTCCAACAGCCCAAAGGGGAAGAATCTAAACACAAGAAATTCTTGTATTTAAATCATAAGAACATTAAAAGAAACCATAACAACGTTAACATAAAAAAATTATATAACACTGTCAAAATGCTTCATGTGATTCAGTCAATCATGAACTCTTTCAATATTAGATGGAAACCAGATGGAATAAGAATATGAGTGTCATTAAACAATAAATTTCACATGTAGATACATAACCAGGGGAGAACCAGTGCTTCATCAAAACTTTACAACCGAGAGATTAGCTCTACCAACGATACCAACAAAAATGGAAAAAACCGCGTACATATACCTAGACTGGCTTGGATGTCTGAGACACGATCATGTCATGAAATCAATGTTTGATGTTGAGTAGCTTCCTTGTCAGGTTGCGCATGCAGATGTTGGGAAGACTGCCCATGCAGTCTTTTGATGGACGCAATATTTTTCAGAAAGGACTGACAATCACCTCTGTGCTTGTATTTTCCTGGATTTCCATTTATGGAAGGAGATGATGTCTCACCCACCTTCCACATCTGCATTAACTACTTCATCAAAATCTAAAAGGCCTTGGTCAACTCTGCACCTGGGAGTCATGGCATACTGTCGTTGGCTTTCTGCTGATTTGCTGGACTGCTATAAGGGGACCTTCTGATGAGCATGGAAGGGGATCTGACGGGGGAGGTGAAACGAGGGATGACCATGTGGACAAATATGATGGATTGAAGGTGGCTGGGAGAGTGCGGGCAGTAGAAGGTGCATGCACTGCACTAAGATAGGTTAGATGTGGAAGAAATGGGGAAAGATGAGGTGGATGAAGGGATACAGGTGTCGAGAGGTGACAAGGATGAGAGGAAAGAGGACAAGATACCCGGGAGAATGGGGGGACAGGTGTGCGGGAACAAAAGGTGAAGGGAAGCGTGAGGAGCAGTGCTAACTCAATGATGGGGAGAGGGAACAATCAACTGAGGTGGGGGGCATGAAAGGGAGTGTGAGACACATGGAAAGAGGTGAGTGGTAGGCATATGGTAGTGGAAAGTAAAGGCGGTAAGTGGTTTAGGGGGAGGGGACAAGGGAGACATATGGAAGAAGGTGAAAGGTTTAGGAAAACATGAGGAGTGACGCTGACTCAAATATAGGGAGAGGGAACATGACACAAGTGGAAGTGGCATGGAGTGTGGAGGTACATGTGTCATAGGATGAGAGGATGAAGGGAAAGGGGACATGACACCTGGGAGAGTGGAGGACAAGTGTGAGGTGACGAGAGGTAGGAGGGAGTGGGAGATGTGACGGAGGAATGAAATGGGGAAAGTGGGGAAACTTGTTGACGGGAGGTGAAGGTGGTAAATGGAGGCGGGTAGTCATTTAGTGAGGAGGAGGGTCTGACATCACGCGGGGGGGTGGCGACGCA
>SNQJ01S0253532.1:0-12682 GCA_010110895.2 Picea sitchensis
CACTAGTTCCAACCTCATACTTTGGGGGGCATTCTGTTACCCATGATTTTGGTCGTCATGATGATGTATTGATGATGGTCTACTCAGGCTCTTCATTATAACTTTCTCCTGAGAAAAGTTACCTTCATCTCTTTCCAGAAATCACATTTTTGAGGAAGGTTCGCAGACTACTAATACATTTGCCTGTGAGAATGCATGATTCTCGCAGGCTGCCTTAAGATAGGGTGCAAGAAGTTCACACTGTGTTGAACTACTAGGGTGCGAGTTGTTTCTTAAGCAAGGAAAAAGATAAAATTCTCGATGCTTCTAGAAGGGAATCTTTTAGAAGGATGAGATGGCATTCGAATGGTTATCTAAGTACTGGACTTCTTGATATTTTGGGATCATTCTTATCCGAGTAACTAATTCATTCTCTCTTATATATTGAGGGGATTCTCATGGAAAAGTTTAGAAGAAAACAAGGTTTTGTGAGACATTGGAGAATTGGTGAAAGATTGTGTGAAGTACTGAAGCTACAACAACTAGGAAACTCCAACAAGTCTATCAAAGGTGGTTGATATTCTTCATGCAAGTGAGAAAGTGTGTGTGTCAGAGCTAAGGGCCATTGAAAGGAAGTTTGCAACATCAAGGCTTAGGTTTTAATCTTTACTTTCTATGAATATGATATAGTAATGTGTCCCTTTCCCATAAAGTTAGTTCCACTTTATTGTATAACTCCTTGATCATATACATAGATTAACTGTTGAATAGATTGTGCTTTCTTCACTTCGGTTGGTTTGTATTTTTTTGATCTTGACTGTATGAGAGCACTAGAGTGAAGTAGGAGCAACAAATACCAAAGGAAGTGATCATAAGGTATGTTCTTTAATCGTGTCTCCTAGTACATTCAATAGTTAAAATCTAGGGAAAGAGTATCATTCTATCTTGCTTTGTTCTAGATCTAGGTGGATCTAGGGAGATCGGTTTGTGTCCACACTTATGGATTTATCCAATAACACATATGCTCCTCCATTTCCCAAAGAAAATTTGGCCCAACTACTATGTGGTCTACTGGGTTGTCCCAAATCACTGGCATGTTTCACTTTCTACCATAAAGTGATTCAAATGGGCTCATCTTTAAATATTCCTGATACCCATTGTTGTAATAAAACTCTACCAAATGAGGGTAGTCTTCCCATTTTGTTGTCTTATCCATCACGTACATCTTCAACATATCTTCAATCACCTGATTTAATCTCTTTGTTTGACCATCTCTCTCAGGGTGACTGGCTATGCTAAAGTTCAAACTTGTTCCAAATCCACCGAATAACCCTTTCCAAAATTTTGAGGTGAACTTGGAATCTCTATCAGACACAATTGTCTTAGGTACACCATGCATCTTGGAAACTTCACAGATGTATATCTCAACAATGTCAATTGCCTTGTGCACCACCTTCACTGGAATAAAATGGGAATCTTTAGTAAGCTTGTTCGCCACCATCATAATAGAATCATGTTGCTTAGTATTCCTAGGAAACTTAGTTATGAATTCCATGGTCACCAATTCCCACTTCCACTCAGGAATGGGCAAGGGATATAACAAACTAGCTAGATGTTTGTGCTCAACCTTGACCTTCTGAAATTCGAGACATCTAACAATAAAATACACAACTTCCTTTTTCATACCTGGCCAAAAGTATTGCTTCTTGACCGCGATAATGGTCTTTTGGTAACCTAGATGTCCAACATAAGGAAACTTAAACATCTCTGGAAATATCAGTCTCTTCAACTCTTGATCATTTGGCACATAGACTCTACTTCTATACATGAGGATCCCATCCTCTCTTATCTCGTAACATTCAAATTTCTACTGATACATACCTTGCTGTAAAGTCACACTTATATCCATATAGTGCATATATGATTTGGAAATTTCCAAAATTTGATCGCACAAATCAGTCTGGTACATGCTAATGGTTGTAGAATGAATTTCACACATCCTCATGTTGAGTGCATCGACCACCTTGATTTCTTTTCCTCTGATATGATTTATGTCAAGGTCATACTCACTGAGGAACTCTAACCACCTGCTTTGTATGACATTCAAAATTGGTTGTCCAAACAAATAATTCAAACCACAATGGCTTGTTCTCAGCTAAAATATCTTACCCATGAGATACTATCTCCATATCTTCAAGGAATGCACTATAGCTACCAACTATAACTCATGCGTATCATAGATCCTTTCATGATCTTTCAACTTCCTTGCTTCAAGTGCTAAAAACTCCTTGCGCAATTCAGAGTCCACTCAAATCGCACACCTTTCTTCTAGAGGGATGTAATTGGATGCAAAATATGTGAAAATCCTTTAATAAACCTTCTGTAGTACCCTTCTAGTCCCACAAAGGATCTCACTTCTATGAAATTTCTTGGTGTTGGCCATTCCTTAATGTATTTTATCTTTGTTGGGTCCACAACTATTACTTCTTTTGAAATAATATGACCTAAGCAATGAATTTATTGCTAATAAAATGAACACTTTCTCAACTTTGCATAAAGATGATGCTCCCTCAAGACCTACAACACCATCCTCAAGTGCTTATCGTTCTCTTCTTCAAACTTCGAGTAAATAAGAATGTCATGCAAAAATAGAATGACAAACTTATTGTAGTATTCCAGATATAAAATAGTATGCAGAATAGAAATAATTAGTGATAAATGGTAGATAAACAATGATATAACCAGAACAATACCACAATAATACCAGAATGATACCAGAATAACACCAGAAAGAGCACTTTGATTACTGAGAGAAATTTTCACTTGCCTCTTCGAGGGGGAAACCTCCAACAAAGAAGAGATCTATTACAATAATATCCATGACAAAACTTATCATACTCTCTATTTTTATTTATACTAAATCTATCTATCCAAAAGAACAATCTAGAGTAAGATCCTTCTAGAAGCGGAAGCTTCGATTAGGTCTTCTTACATTTGAATTATTCCTCCTTACCGCTAGGCCTTATTAATATTGACCTTTATTAGATGGAAACATATTATTCTACCCACTTGAGGGATTAGGTAGGTTAGGTCCGTAACATGCCCTCCCCCTTAAAATCATCGTTGTCCTCAAGGCTTGAGATGAGGAAATTGCTGCAGAATGTCGGGATTGCAAGTGGCATCTAAGGGATTTGTATATTTCCACTGGACTAACACTTCCATGATGGTTCACTGAGGAAGATGACACTCTTGCTAGTCCAAAACTGCTTGTGGTTGCAACCAGATGGATCCTTATTCATCTAACTTGGGAAGGTTGGTTTGAGTTTGGCACTTAGTTCCAATAACCTTTTTTAAGACATGAAAAAAATGATGGATCTTAGAATGATCGGGAAAAGATAACTGATAGGCCACCTATCCAATGCACTTGAGAATTGTATAAGGACCATAAAATTTGGGCACCAGTTTATGACAATGTTCAGCCTTGAGTGAAGTTTGCTTATAAGGTTGCAGTCGAAGAAATACCTGGTGTCCTTCAGCAAATTGACATTCTGAATGAACTTGATCGGTGTGTTTATTCATGCGATTTTGAGCCATGACCAAATTCTCTTTGAGGGTACGAAGAATAACCTCACAAAATGTAAGTGTTTGGTCAACTGCTTGGACCTTCGATACACCTCACATGTAGGAGAGAGATGAAGGTGGCTTTTGGCTATAGACTGCTTCAAAAGGAGTCATGCGAGTAGTTTTATGGTAAGAATTTTTTTACCACCATTCAGCTAATGGTAACCATTGAGCCCATTGATTTTCCCTTTTAGAGGAAAAACATCTCAATAGGTCTCCAAACACTTGTTGACGACTTCAGTTTGACCATCAGTCTGGGGATGATAGGCAATGTTGAGATGCAACTAGGTTCCCTGTAGTTTTAACAATTCTTGCCATGAAGCTTGAAGATATGAGGCATGAGGCATTCCATGAAGCTTGAATATATGATCCATGAAAAGTTGAGACACAATGGATGAGGTAAATGGGTGTTGAAGAGCACAAGAATGAACATACTTGGAAAGACGATCCACGACTATTATAACCTTAATTTGCACTAGATATGTTTACCTGGAATCAAGCCATCTCATGTTACATCTTTTTCCAAGCCACTATTGAAACAATTTCTTAAAAACACCCTTTTTGAAGGCATACTCGCCCTACTCCACTACTGCATGCATGTATATGCTAGCTGACCCACTACAACCCGTGTATATGTACAAAAGAAAGAAAAACGAAAAGTTGTAGATGAAACTCACAGTTTCGGGTAAGTTACCTAAATCGTTTGACTTCCCATAGCCGGTCACTCGACCAAATACCTAGCCCTTTCTAGCCTATAAAAGAAGGGGTAGGGGTCCCATTTGAAGATAGAAAAAATAAGAGTAAAGAAACTCTACCCAATTTTGCATTCCTCTTGTCCCAATCTTTTGCAACCATTGTGTGAAGAGAAGCATATATGAAAATAGTTGGAGTACAGTTAAAGAGGAGTCTGGGACCAGATTCGAGGAGCAATAGCTGATCTCACTATTGTAAGGTATTCTTGTGAGATTAATAAAATAAGTACTTTTCCCATCCCGCCGTATGAGGTGTTTAATGTTTAATATTGATTATATTTTGATAGAATCTCTAACCCATTAGTTCATAGATCAAATGCATGCTTGGAGTTCTTTGTTTGTTTGTTTGTGAATGCAGGTAAGCTTTGGGAGGAAACTTGCAGTCAAGGAGCAACCAAAAGTGAAAGGGATATACATCAAACGTGGAAGTCAAGGTATAATGAATTGATCCTTTTATCCTTGTATTTACATATGAATAATGGGGTTTACGATTGGGATGATGGTAAAAAGTAGGAGACTTTAGGTCATTTCTGCATGCATTATAGAACCCTTAATGCTAGTCCGTAGGGGGATTTCCTACCCACAACAATGACCACCATGATGATTGACTTATTTCTTGATTTAGGTAATCCCACAATATAATCCATAGAGATGTTCCTCCAAATAGCAGGTGGAATCAAAAGCAGTTGGAGTGTGCTAGGAGGTTTGATGGTCTTGCCTTTGTTGCATTTAAAAACATCACATTTGGCTACAAAAGTGCAAACGTCCTTTTTCATACCATCCTAGAAAAAAGAATGTTTGACCCAGTCATAGGTTTTGGTAAACCCTGAATGCCCAACTATGGGAGTAGCATGAAGCTAAAAAAGTATCGTGGATTTAAGTTGTGACTATTTACTTAAATACAAATGGCCTTTGTAGTGAAGCTCATCATTGTTCCAAGAGTACCCTAGGGAAACTAGAGATTTGGCTTGCAATTGTTTGATCAAATGAAAGATTTTAGGATCATGTAGCCATTCTTGGTGCACAACTTGGAGACAATTAGCTACAATGAAGGAGAGGGAGAAAAGGGACCCTTCATCTTCATATTTTTGAGAAAAAGCATCAACAACTACAATTTATTTTCCTTTCTTGTAAATGATCTCATAATCATAACCAAAGAGCTTAGTTACCCATTTTTGTTTCTCTGGGGATGAAATTCATTGCTCCAGAAAATACTTGAGGCTTTGATGACCTATCTTAATTTGGAAGCGTTTCCTCAGGAGATAAGGGCACCAGAGATCTACTGCATGTCGAATAGCCAACATTTCCTTTTCATAGATTGATTGGCCCAAATGGCGTTCTGACAATTGTTTGCTAGTAAAGGCCAAGGGTCTTCCTTTTTGCATAAGGATTTCTCCAATTCCTCTGCTTGAGGCATCACATTCCAGGACAAGAGTCTTTGTGAAATCGGGAAGGGCCAAGGCCAGATTAGTACACATAGCCTCCTTCAAAGTTTGAAAATCCTGATCAGCTACTAGAGTCTAAGCGAAATAATTCTTTTTAAGGAGAGAAATGAGAGGGGCACAATCTTTCCATAATTCTAAACAAACTTGTTATAATAACCTATTAAACCCAAAAAACCATGGAAGCCTTTGATAGTATTGGGGTGAAGCCAATCCTGCATTTCTTCAATATTTTTAGGATCCACCCAGACACAATCCTTGCCAACAATATGACCCAAGTACTCTACTTCTAAGGCACCAAAGGAAAATTTAGAGCGTTTGAGGAAAAGTTGGTGTTGAGAGAGTAGATGGAGAATTTGATCCACATGGGAAAGATGGGATTGCCAAGTTTTTCTATATATGAGATTATCATCAAAGAAAACTAAGAAAAAATGACAAAGAAAAGGATGGAAGACATGATTCATGAGGCTTTGTAAGGTGGAGGGGGAATTATACAGGCCAAAGGGCATGACCAAAAACTCATAGTGACCCTCATGAGTGTGAAAGATAGTCTTGGGTATGTCAACTTCTTGCATACGTATCTGGTGGTAGCCAGAACACAGATCAAGTTTAGTGAAGTATTGAGCACCACTTAGCTCATCCAAGAGATCATCAATGAAAAGAATGGGAAACTTGTCCTTGATGGTGAGTTTATTGAGGGAACGAAAGTTAGGACACATGCACAAAGTACCTTCTTTATTAAGTACAATGAAGAAAAGGGAATAATAAGGGTTGGTACTGGGGTAGATAACACCCGCTTGGAGCAATTCCTGCACTATTTTATCAATTTCATTATTTTGGGCAAAGGGATGATGATAAGGGAGAACATTGGGAGGAAGATTGATAGGAACAATAGGAATGGAATTATCATGAACACCATGAGAAGGAGGAAGTCCCTGAGTGGTGGAAAAAATAGCTTGATGTGTGGAAAGGATAGCTTGGAGGTCAGGATGCACAGAGGATGTCTCAACGACTTCAATATAATGGAGTTGAGAAATAATACCAGAGTCGAATTTATTGAGGAGCTTTTCCATGCGATGAGAACTAATGATCTCGAGAGAACTAGCTGTGATACCTTGGAATTGATATCTTTGTCCCTCCTGTTGGAATTGCATGGTTAATTCCTTAAAATCCATAAGAATGGGACCCAAAGTGCATAACCATTCAACACCTAGCACAATGTTAGAACCACCCATGTCAATGGAAAACATATGAGATTTCAGGTGGTAATGTCTGATTTGAAGACGAACATTTTCACAACGCCCACCACATTTCATGGACCCACCATTGTCTATCATAATTTGAAAATTTTTGACAACATGAATATAGCAATTGGTTTCTTGGGCAATGCAACGATGAATAAAATTGTGGGTGCTACCACTGTCAACAAGGATGATGGCTTTCCTATGCTTAATATAGCCAATGAGCTTGAGGCTTTGTGGGAAAGAGAAGCCAGTGAGGGCATGCAAGGAAATACGTGGGTCAAATTCAGGTGGGTCAGCAAGCTCCTGGGTAGCATCGGGAAGGGAGGGCTCATCAACAAGGAGAACTGTCACATTATCTTCAAGAACATCTTCAGAAATGGCCATAAAAAGTTTTTTTTCTTTACACTTGTGCCCTAGAAAATAGTTTTCATAACAATTATAGCAAAGACCCTTCAGTTGGCATTCAACCATTTCAGCCCTAGTTAGTTTCTGGACCTTGAGGGGAGTGATAGGGGGGTTAATATTAGTGGGTTGAGGACAAGGAACAATAGAGGGTTTTTTGTTCTGGGAGAAAACAACTTGTTGGTCCTTTTTAGCACGTGTAGTAACTTCCAACCAAGTTTGAGGGTGGGCCATGAGAACC
This sequence comes from Picea sitchensis, assembly GCA_010110895.2. Classification (NCBI taxonomy): domain Eukaryota; kingdom Viridiplantae; phylum Streptophyta; class Pinopsida; order Pinales; family Pinaceae; genus Picea; species Picea sitchensis. Next base: position 7,682 of record SNQJ01S0253532.1, read on the forward strand.
TGGGATCATATTTCATCCTTGAGGCTACTGATAAAGCATTCACGGAAGAACACATCAGACATGCTCTCTATTTGAAATTCCAAATGATCAAAAGTAATGATAAATTCTTCCACTATGCCTGACTATTTCAAGTTGGTCAAATGATCGAGATAGTGGGTATCAGTATCAAAGCGGGCATAGAGCTCTGCAACAAACTGGGTCCAAGAAATATACCCCTGACGTGAATTTTTACGCCATTACCACCATTTCCAGCGTTTAGGATCTAGATAAAGGACAACATAGCGAAGTTTGGCCAACTAATAAGTAATACCATGTAGATAAAAATAATGCTCCATTTGAGTGATCCAACCTGTCAGATTGGAGCCATCAAATTTATTGACCTCTACATGGGGAAGACGAGGTTCATGATGAAGGGATTTGGGTTGAAAATGTAGAGACTGAGAGGAATCAACAACATTGGGTTGGTCAGATGAGGAAGGATCCATAGGGCAGTTCAACAATCGGTTGATAATAGACAGGAGGGAGGTAAATTGGGTTGTGAATTTGTCTTCCATGGTGTCAAATTTGTGCTCTACTCTTTCAATGTGGGAATTGTTAGAGCCAATCTTAGATGTCATTTGTTCGATGGAGGCATGGGCTTGATTGATGGACACTTGGAGTTCTTGGGTGCGAGTGGTGGCCATTTGGAAAGGGAAAATGTGGGTAAGGAAAAATGGGTGGGTGAGACCACAAAAAGGACTTATAAGTGATAGGTACCATGAAGATCAGTGCGAGAAGGGAAACATATTGGAATAGGTAGAAAAATAGGGAAATTGAGAAGAGGTCGTGTCCACTGAAACAAAAAGGATTAAAAATGAATCGTATGGATGTGATCATGGAGAAAAGGGGAATCTGATGGAATAGTGTGTTAATGGAAGTATACTCCTGTGGAGTTATACTCTGGCCCGAAGAATACTGCAGTGAAGAAATGTCGAAATACTTAACATGAAGAAAGGTGTAGTAGTTTCACAAACCGAATGCAGAAGACACAGTTGCGTGACAATATATCTTGTCTATTCTATTTTTTTTTCCATCCCAAGGGTTAGGGTATTCAAGGGTTCTACAGATAAGGTTTTTCCCTATGCTATAGCTCTCTGATATATGTGTAGGGTCCAATAGTAGTACTCGACCCATCACTCAGGGCACCAACTAAGGAGGCTAGATCGTGCCCTTATCCGTACTACCTGACTATGCATGTACTAGAGAGTATCTTCTTGAGTGATGTTCTCGATATAACTATAACAGTCAGGTGACCGATCAATTTATCTATGGAGGGCTTAAGGAGATCTAGGCTGATCCATATACAGGTGTTGTCTGATGCGCTACCACTCAAAGGGGTACCAATAGTGGTTACAAGGGTGGCCAATAGATGTTCACTTAATTACCACTCATATTTCCTGCATGTATGAATCCATGACAGTGGTTTTATGCACGTAACGATAGATATTTGTAGGTTTAGGACGCTGTAATACGTCTCTACCTTGAAAAAAATTAACCCACAAGTTTCCATCAGGGTAGGTGCTTTGATACCACTTGTAGTATTTCAGATATAAAATAGTATGCATAACATAAATAATTAGCAAGAAATGGCAGAGAAACAATGATATAACCAGAACAATACCACAATAATACCAAAATAATACTAGAATAACACCAGAAAGAGCACTTTGATTACTAAGAGCAATGTTCACTTGCCTCTTCGAGGGGGAAACCTCCAACAAAGCAGAGACCTATTTCAATAATATCCAAGAAAAAACTTATCATACCCTCTATTCTTATTTATACTAGATCTATCTATTCAAAAGAACAATCTAGAGGAATATCCTTCTAGAAGTAGAAGCTTCTATTAGGTCTTCTTACATTTGACTTATTCCTCTTTATTGCTAGGCCTTATTAATATTGACCTTTATTACATGGAAATATATTATTCTACCCACTTGAGGGGTTAGGTAGGTTAGGTACCTAACACTTATCTAAATATTCTCTGAAAAATCCATTCATTAAGTACATGAAAACAATTGGTGCATTTGAAAACCCAAATGGCACCACTGTGAACTCATAATGACCATACCTTGTTCTAAAAGTAGTCTTACTGATGTATTCCTCTTTTATTCTCACTTGGTGATATCTGGATCTGAGATCTATCTTGGAAAATATGCTTGCACCCCTTAGATGATCAAACATATCATTTATCCTTGGAAAATGATACTTGTTCTTCACTGTTACTTTGTTCAACTACCTGAATTAGATACACGGTCTCAACATACCATCCTTTTTCTTCATGAACAAAACTAACACACCCCAAGGTGACACACTTGGGATTATATACCCCTTCTTCAGAAGCTCTTCTAGTTGCATCTACAACTCCTTCAGTTTTGGTGTACTCATCCTGTAAGGAGTCTTGGATACAGGTGTTGCTCCCAACATAAAATTTATAGAGAAGTCAATATATCTTTTCAGAGGCAATCCCAGTATCTATTTAAATAGATCCTCAAATTCCCTTAGTAATGCACAGTCTTCTGCACTTGGCAGTTTATCCTTAGGCGCCTCTTCCATGTGTACTGTGAATACTTGACATCCCTTATTGTAAATTTTCTTCAACTGTAATGCCAAAATTTATTTGATAGTCACAACTCTTGGAATTCCTTGAACTGACCTCAAATTTCCTTGCTCATACAAGCAAGTAAATTCCTTATTGTAACAATCTAGGAGAGCATGGTGCTCGTCCAACCAATCCATACCAATGAGGTAATCATACAAGCCCAAAGGTATAGTATTCTTCTCAAATCTAGTGCACAGTCCATTCATTTCCACTGGATATGCCTTAGCCATCTGATTAATTTTCCTCTTTGCTCCTATAGCTAACTACACCAACCAAGGTTTTACAAGCTTGATTCTTGGAAAATGGAATCTTTCCACCATCTTAGGATCTAGATAAATATGACTAGCTACTGAGTCAATTAAAATAACAATAGGTTGGTCATTAATATTACCTTCCACCTCGATCATGTGTGACTAAAAATCACCCTGCTTGTTATCCAATATGACACAAAAACTTGGCACATTTCTACCAATGTACTCAACTATAACAACTTGTTGTACATTATGCACAATCCTCTCTTTATCACCTCCGTGAGGGAAATATCTATGCATATGATTTCCACCACAACCCCAACACTGCATAGGTTTCTTCCATGACTTTTGTCCCACTATTTTTGACATTCTGGGATCCTAGGGAGTCATCTATCCTTGCATAGTATTTCTGAAAAATGGTGGCTTAACTTAGAAAATTCAGTAGGAAATTCAGAAAAATTTTCAAAAACAAGGGGGGACTTCCCCATCTACTAAGGCCAATGACTTGTCAGCTGACATGACCTATAGAAAATCCTCTTTGTAAATGGGCTTATTATAAAACTTAAGTCGGTGTCCATTTACCACAAAGGAGACTTGTCCATCGTCAATTGTTTTAATTTTTACAGCTCCATTGTCATATATAGTGTCTACCTCGTAAGGGCCCAATCAATGGGTGGTAAGTTTTCTTTTGAAGGTTTTGAATCGAGAATCAAACAACAGAGCCCAATCACTAGGCTGGAAGTGCTTCTTTTTAATAAACTTGTCATGCCACTTGCTCCTCTAGTTTTGGACCAATATTGTCCGTTCGATGGCATCTTGCCTGATTTCATCCAACTCATTCAACTGTAGGGATCATTGCTTTTGAGATTCATCTAGGTTCAATCCTAATTCTGCGGCAATACGTAAGGTCCTTACTTGGAATTGTATAGGTAAAAGTACTTGTTTCCCGTACACTAGCTCATAAGGGGTATGCCCAGTGGTATTTCTCTAGGTGGTTCGATATGACCACAAATCCTTTGGGAGCCTATCAACCTAATCTTGGTGATGTAACTGAATAGTCTTGTTCAAGATGGCTTCTAGAACTTTGTTTGTGGATTCTAGCTGACCATTGGCTTGAGGGTGGTATGGAGAAGATTTATGGTGTTTAATCCCATATTTCTCTGTCATCTCTTTCATCATCTTTGAGGTGAATTGAATTCCTTGGTCGGTAACAATTTCACGAGGGACACCAAAGTGGGTAAAGATGTCTTCATAGATGAATTTGACAACAGACTTCTTTGTGTCCCTAAATAGGGATTTTTCCTCTACCCACTTGGTGACATAGTCCATACAAACCAAGATATAGTTCTTCCTATGGGACATGGGTGCAATTGGTCCTACAAAGTTGAGGGCCCATTTTTCAAAGGGTTCTATCATAACTTGGGCCTACAAAGGCATTTCTTCAGCTAGCGTAGGTCTACCTATCCTTTGGAAACTATCACAACTTCTCACATATTTGGTAGCATATTTGAAAATGCTAGGCTAATAGTAGCCTGAATGTAATACCTTATATGTTGTGTGTTTGTCAGAGAAATGGCCACCACATGGTCCATCATGAAAACTTCATAGTATATTAGGTACCTCGTCCTCTCAGACACATCTACGAATAATCAAATTAGGACCTGTGCCAAAAAGATCATGACCAACCCAAGAATAATTAGCACTCTGTGTAATAATTTTCCACTTTTCATGAGGTGACAAATGAGATGGTAATCTCCTAGTAGCCAGGTAGTTTTCCATATCCGCAAACCATGGGGCATTGATAAAGAGGGAAAAAATATGCTCATCTGGGAAAATATCATCTACAGGGATATCATCATCCTCATTTTTTATTCGGGAAAGAAAGTCAGCTACTACATTATCCTTTCTAGGTCATTCAAGCATAGTGATATTAAATTCTTGCAATAAAAAGAGCCACCTAGTCACTCGGCCATTAGTTATAGGTTTGTTCATGAGGAACCTAATGGCTGAATGATGTTAAGAACCAAACATCAATATAGCATAGAAAAACCTCAAGAAAAGTACTCAACGCCTTGAAAAAGAGATAATATCAGATAATAAGCCTCTTCG
>SNQJ01S0253533.1:0-12682 GCA_010110895.2 Picea sitchensis
TTTTCACGGTTTTAATGCCATCTGGGCCAACTGTCCTAGCTTCCTCGAGGGCTGTTGCACCCTCGATTCTTGTCCCCAACACCCCGTATGTTGAAATTCCCTCTGTTTCGATGACCATCCCCACTGACACAACTATGCCTTGCCACCGATTGTGTTGCCAACTGCTCATGGTATTAATGCCCTCTGCGCCAACTGTCCTAACATCCTTGAGCGTTGTAGCACCCTCGATTCTCGTCTCCAACACCCCATACCCTTGATTCTCGTCCCCAACACCCCATACGGGGAAATTATGTGAGGATTGTTAAGGGGGATGTGAAACCATAATTAATAGAATTTACTTAAAAAGATGATAAAGTAAGATTTTTAGTTGGATATCTTTTATTCAATAAAAAGATGATTGCATTTTCCAACTTTGATTGTTTGAAAACATAGTAATATAATGATATTGATAATAATAATAATTTAATTTAAGGTCACAACAAATATCAAATTGATGTATAAGACCCTTTTGTTTGTGAAATAACAGATCCTTTCTTGACAATGAAAACTACTTAATCTAAGGAGATATACTAATCCTATTACCCATACAACTTGTCATAGTGGGAAAATAGGATGCTTCTCTTCCCTTCAATTTCACTCACTCTCACACATAGGATGACACTTTGAAATGGGGAAAATATGTTATTCCTGTAACATGGCCTTTGGGATGTTCCTTGCCTTGATTTGGTAATGGTTAGCAAATGTTTATATGGTCCTTGTTTTTGTTTTCTTTATTTGGTAGTTGTTAGCAAGTGCTTATATGATCCTTATTTGGCAAGTGGCTTATTTGTTTTCTTTATTTGGCAAGTGGCTTGCATGTGTTGATAAGCCACAAGTGGTTGAGTGTAAATGAACTCCTTCCCCTTATCCCTATATTTAGTAATAGCTAGTAAAAATATATATGTTATAGCAAGATAAGACTCTTCATCTTGCTTCGTCTTTGATGTTTTGAGAGTTTTGTTTTTGGATTGATTCTTGGCTTAAGAATTATTGGTGCTTTGACCCCATGAGCATACCCTTACCTTAAATATGTGTGACTTTCTTGCAATAAGTTAGCAAGTTGGTTAGGTGGTTGGTTAACTAAGGGTGACTTTAAAGTATTTGTTGATCGCTCAGTTGAAACTATTAAATTGCGTTTTTTTCTTTTCTTTTTAATTTTATGTAAATCCCGAGGTCAACTATTTATTTAGTTACTATGCATTTTTTTTTATGTAATATTTGATGTTTCTACTTGAATATGATATATATGAGTTGCATTAATCAACATGATGGATTGCACTACCATAGTGATAGTTTGGTTTTAGAGTGATCCCAACTAACTTGCAAATCTTATATTCATACCCTCTACTTCTGGCCAATCATTGCCTTATGTTGGCATTTTTATAATGCATCTCCTTTCATCATGTTGACACTTTTATAGTGCATCTACTTTCATCGTTTATGCATTTTTGAGTATCAACTTGGTTATTTTTAGAAAATATTTTAACTATTATAAAGAAATGCATGTTCATGAACATTTTACACAAAAAAATAGGTTGACACTTCTAGCTTTCTTTACAAACTAGCTCTATACATATCTTGGATGGGGCACTGGGGATGGAGCAGGGGCTCTTGGATCACTGTTGTTCTAAACTCAAACAGTTCTCAATCCTAATAAGATGCCATGTAGATTTGTATTCAATAGATCGTGGTAATTTATCCCTCAGGAAGGATGATTTTCCAAGATATGGGTTGGAGAGATTGCCATAGAAGGCATCTTCCCACTTTTGCGGACTTGGTGAAATAGGTGTTTCAATGACTTTGGTTTATTATAGAAGGGACACTTAGGACAAGGAACTCCTAGGTAAACAAGACAATTGCTAGCATTAATGTCTATTAAGATAGATAATGTAAAATTGTTGTCTTAGTTTTTAAGAGGGATTTCCAAAATCATCATTATCATCATTGTACTATATTGCTTGCATTGTCTTTGAGAAGTCTTGTAGGGAGAGACACTAGTGTTCATGAGGAAACCCTAGGAGTAGATGCTAGAGTTAACGAGGAAACTCTAGGAGAGAGAGAGAGAGAGAGAGAGAGAGAGAGAGGTCTTGGATGTTCTTGGAGAGATTTCTCTTGTGTGATGTCGGGGTTTGCTCTTGTGATAATAGGGTTTGTTCCATGCATGTAAATCTTAGAGAAGAACATAATGTTGGGGAAGATGATGGTTATTATGGCTCTTATTGTAGCACTAGGGTTTCTACCCTTGTAGAAGACATATAGAGTAGAGACAATGCCTTGCATGATTTTGGAGCCTTATTTTCGTGGGATGTAAGGCTAGGACAAGATCATGGAGAGACTAGCTTGATGAGTCTTGAGTTTGGTGTGATGCCTTGCTTGGAAGAAGATCTGGTTATTATATCCTTGATGTTCCATAGAGGTCTTGGTGCTTGTGTTGATGTGAGAGTTGAAGACCTAGGATTTGAGGATTCAAACCCTAGGATGGACTTGTAGATTTGGAGGTTAGTGTTAGAGTTATCTTGAAATTTTCTTGTATGATGCAACATGGCTCGGGTTTGTAAACCTTAAGGAAGAAAGCAATGCTAGTGTGGAGAGATTGTGTAATACAAGCTTGTTGTATGTGCTAAGGGGGACTTTTCGATGTTGATGCTAGCATGTAGAGAGTCTCTAGTGGAGTGACCAACTTTGGTTGCAAGTTTTCCTAGCTAGGGAGAGTTGGTGGTGTTATCACATGCTAATTTGCATTAATTTTTCCAAAGCATCTTGTCCGTGTGCTATCTTTCCACTCAGATTTTAAAACTTTTTCACCAGCTCCGTCAAGCTCCCATCACCTGAATCCTTCGCTCCACTGATCATCCAAAATAGTCATGTCCTCCATGAGTAAAAAATTGACAAATATCTCAAACCTATATCTAGCCTTAATGCTTATCTAAATTCCTCAGTTCCATCACTTCATTCATTTTTACCCTTATTATCATATTCCCGTTGAAAATTAAAAATGTTCCTTTTATTAAGCTTAAGCACCTTTATCCTATTCACAAAGTCATGTGATGAGCCTCATATGGCCAAAGTCCTTAGAAAAATAGAAAAAGGGTTTATAATTATTAATATAAATATTTTTATATTAAAATATTTATATTAATATTTAACCCAATATTTAATTCATGACCTCACGTCAAATCATGGGCACGAATCTCAAACTAAGAGGAAAAGTCAAAGGGTGGATGGAGGGCGCACATATATTTCGGGGGTTGAAAGTGATTGAGAGTTATTTTTTTGAAGTGGTTTCAAAATCCAAACCACTGTTTTGGTGATTGGATACGTGTTCTTAGGTGAAATGGTAAATTGGGCAAAACAAGACATGGTTTTCAGTGAAATGGTAAATTGGGAAAAAACAAGACATGGTTTTCAAAACCACAGGAAGCAAGTAATAAATGGTTTTTCAAAACCATGAGCATGAATTAAAATATGGAAATTTAATTCTACAGGATAAAAAATATTTGGGAATTATTTTTATTCAAATATATTATTTCCAAATATTTAAGGAGAATATGGATAAATGAAATTAGATTTGAAAGGGTACAAGTGACATTTAAAAGAGAATGTGGTAGAGGAAGGAGCTGAAGTGTCAGAGGAATCAACAATTGGATTATGAAACATTTTTTTGTTAATCATTATAGTTGGTTCTCATACAAAAACTGTCATTTGTAATAATTGTACTCAGTTTTAGAAGCTGAAACGTTTCAGTTCAGCTATTGTAATCAGTTTCTAACTAAATGAACTCAAATTGTATAAGTATTAGAAGTTCCCAATGTATTAATGTTGGTAGAAGTGCAAGGGCACAATTCTGGTTGTTCTAAACTCTATTGTGATTTTTTGAAGCTGAATTGAATACATATGCAGAAGTCTTTGAAGTGTCTATGAAAAGATTCTAATGGTGGTGATATGAGCTTTGTCTTCTCTCTTTGTATGTATTTCTTGTGTTTTTGATTTCATTTACATTATCTTCTGTTTAAATTGGATAGTTTAAAGGTCTAGAATTCATCTTGTGATGCTCTTGGCTTAAGCAATTTAAAGTGTGTAAATTTCTTCCTAACTAATTCAGAATTCATTTCAGCAATGCTATGATGCAGTTACTTGTTTTCTCCTTTCTTCTTACACTCTGCAAATTTCAATTTACAACTCAGACTCATCGCTTCATTTAGCCTTTATCCTCCGGAGAATTCTACAGACAAGTCAGTGTCTTTATTCATTTTCATAATTTTGACTCCATAGCCCCGAGTGTCCCTCCCCTTCCTTGTCAACAAATTTATACAAAAAACCCCTAAAACAAACTAAAACTAGCCATTGATTTTCAAGAAATACCAAGTGACACAAGAGAACCCTCTCTGAGCTGAGCAGGCTAGTACCCAGCTCTAAAGTTGGTTTGTAGGGTATCTCTGTCGTTTGTTTTATCAGCTGAACAAATATACAGAGTGCTAACATTCTGGCGCCGCTGCTGGGGAACGAAGGTGAAATCTTCCCTGGGAGAAACAACAAAGTTTAGATTTGAGTATTGATGGTGAAAAGTATTCAGACATAGAAAGACTATACATAATTCAACCAACGACTCAATTTTCAAGAATCTAGAATTTAAAATTTTCATGGTGACTCAAATCAAACTTCAATTGTGATTTAGAGACTCCACTAGAGGACGAGATCCATTGAAAGAGCTATGGAAATACATCATGGGAAAAAACAAGTACCTAAAGTTAGTTTTTTCCAAGACATAAGATTTTTTGTTACCAAGTACCTTTTGTCCTTCCCTGAACATGCTAAACAAATTTTTCTTTACCTGCTGCATTTAAATGATGATCATGAGAATCTTGCAATTGTATATTCTCCTCTTAAAGTGATACATATATCTCCTCAGTTTATGGAAGATTTTGATCAAAATCTTCCATCTGAGCCATGTGATGATCATAACCAAGTTGATGAGCCTCATGAAACCAAGACTGATGTCTCACCTCTTGTACTTGATCTAATACCCTCTAAGATTCAACATAGATACAGTCTTTTAAAATTACCTCAAATCCTTCATGATTTTCCTTCAAAGCACTATAAGTACCTACCTGTGTTTAATGAAGAACCTAATGCCATCACACTTGAAAAATACATCCAAGATTTTGAACATTTTATAGATTTGTTTGAGATTAATCACGATGATGTTTGTATGAGGGCCTTCTTTCAATCCTTGAAAGGGGATACGAAAGATTGGTTTAAACATTTGCAGCTAGAGACAATTACCTCATGGGAGGAATTGAATAATGTCTTTTTGAAGTTTTGGGGCAAGGAGAAATATTTGGATCTACAACTTACAGAGTTCAATGCTTTGAAAAGGCAGAGCAATGAAACTATTTCTACATTCAGTAGAGGGTTTTTCAGTGTTTATTACAATTTGCCCAAAAAAATTCAACCCTCTGACGTTGCTGCCATACTCCATTATGCAACAACTTTTCATCCAGATTTATCTTTCGCCTTGATGGAAAGAAGACTTAAGTCCTTACAACAAATGTTTAATGATGCTCAGGGGATTTAACACAATATCCAAGCATGTAAACAGATTCGAAATGAGGAGTTGGATGCTAAAGAATATGACAGTGAATATGAACAAAAGATAGTTGATTTGAATCTTGAACAAAGAGTTAATAATATCATATGCCCTCTTGAAGTTTTAAATGCTAATGATTTTGCAAATGATTATATTCCACTTATTGAAAGAGAAGGCGCTAATGTAGCTTCTGATTCGTCCCATGATAAGCATGGGGCTGATTGTTTTATGTATTCATTTGTAGACAGCCAAGAAGATGAATTTGCAAATCAGTTTGTTGAAGAGCAGGTTGATGTTCCAAGCTTTTCCTTGTTAGATGACATAGTAGATGTTGCTGATTTGCCTATACATAATGAATATGATGATGATTATGATGTTGAATTCCTAGAACAATCAACTGCATGTTCTCTATCAGAAAATGTAATTTTTCAGCAGTGTAATGAGAGCAATCACCCTACATATCATAGTTACAAAGAATAAAGTACTAAATCAGCTGAAGAAAATTCTTTACCTTTATGTTTTTTTTCATTTAAATTGTTGAAAAAAAATTCTAAGATCATCATTGAAGCAAATGAATGTGTGCTGATGCCAAATCACATTGATTCACTGTAACAAATTGACAAGAAATTGTAGCAATATTTTCATGTGTTTGATGACCCTGTTACTTGTTATGTAGAAGGTCTTGTCAGTTCAAAATTGCACCCATTGGTCGAAAATGAATTTGAAAATGAGTATGTTCAACAATTCAAAGAAATTGAAAAATTTGCATACGATGACAGTGAAGAAAATGAAGAAGGTTTTGAATCAGGGGAAAGAACCTTGCCATTATATTTTAGTTCTTTCAAATTGCAGAAACAAAATGTTTATAATGTTTCAAATCACAAATCCTCCAGGCATGATGTTGAATATGAAGAAAGCAGTGGACTTGCAAATGAAAACTATCTTCCATTATGTTTTTCTTCATTTGAATTGTTGAAAGTAAATCATGAGATAACAGAGGAAGCAGGGAAGTCTGACTGCATTCACAGTGACATTGTTTTACATGAGCAAATTGTTATTAGTGAGGAAGACCAACAACCTTCTCATGCATTTAATGACCGTGTTGTTGATTACATGGAAGGTTATTTCAGTTCAGAGTTGCAACATGTGCTCAACTACCAACTTGGAAATAAAAATGATGGTCAATCAACGTCAGTGTTAGATATAAATTGCTTTCCATTAGGCGTTTCATTTCATTCAACACTGTCTTCTGATTCATAAGATTGTTATTTCCAGCAATTTCAGTAGATTTTTTAGCCTCTTGGTGGCAATCAACAGGGTAAATCATATGAAAACAAGAATGCAGCGGAATAGGTGAAACATGATGGTTGTTTTATGCATGTTTTAGATGATCCATTTGCAGTTTTGTTGGAGGCAATAAACAATCCCAATGTTTTTAACTTTTTGAGATTTGAATTTATAGGTAAATTCTTGAATGAATTATCAGTAAGCAGACTTTGGAGCAAGCATGTGCAAAGAAAACAAACAATGGATAAAATGCTTGCATGGTTGCATTGGTATTATGATTTCACTTGATTGACAGTTCATTTCAATAGTTAGGGTAGGTAGGTAGGTGTGAATAAGCTTGTTGGTCACGCATTTTTCAGTTTGGATTTTCAGTAGCGTGTACAATCAGATTTTAGCGGTGTATTCAGTGTTCAGTCTCCATTGGAGAGCAGTGTACAGACTTTGGTTTTCAGCGGACACTGGTGACAGGTCGGAGCAAGGTACACACACATATTTTGGGAGCAATCAAATGGATCTGACACCAGGTCTACGAGTTCTTTGCTACCTCATTGGGAGGATAACATCCCCATTGGAGATAATGTTATCATATACTAATTTGTATTAATTTTTCCAAAGAATCTTGTCCTTGTGCTATCTTTCCACTCATATTTTAAAACTTTTTCACTAGCTCTGTCAGGCTCCCATCACCTAAATCCTTCGCTCAAATGATCATCCAAAATAGTCATGTGCTCCATGAGTAAAAAATTGGGAAATATTTCAAACCTATATCTAGCCTTAATGCTTATCTAAATCCCTCTGTTCCATCACTTCATTCATTTTTACCCTTATTATCATATTCCGGTTAAAAATTAAAAATATTCATTTTATTAAGTTTAAGCATCCTTATTCTATCCACAAACTTATGTGATGAGCCTCATATGCCCAAAGTCTTTAGAAAAATGGAAAAAAAGGTTTATAATTATTAATATAAATATTTTTATATTAAAATATTTATATTAATATTTAACCCAATATTTAATTCATGACTTCACGCCAAATCATGGGCACAAATCTCAAACTAAGCGGAAAGTCAAAGGGTGGATGGAGGGCACACATATTTCGGGGGTTGAAAGGGATCATGAGTTATTTTTTTGAAGTGGTCCCGAAATCCAAACCACTGTTTTGGTGATTGGATACGTGTTCTTACTTGGTGCATTTCGCGAGATGGAGTGGTGTGGACTAAAACCACTCTCCACAAGCTCCAGAATTTCCTTAATTTAAATTTAGATTATTCCTTATTCCCTGCAATAAAATAAAACTATTTTATGAATATGGGTGCCCTAAGTCTGAACTATGAAGTTTCTATGATAAATGTTTCCTCCCAGTGGAAGAATTTCACAACGCTGAAAATAAATTTTTACTGCAGAGAAATAAAGGTTTTTGAATGAGAAAATGTCGTGGATTAGAGATTTGGATAATTTTTTATCCAAAGTTTTTACAGAAGTAAAATAAGAGGATTAAATATATTTTACCAAAGATGGTAACCAAGACATGGTTTTCAAAACCATGGGAAACAAACCAGTAAATGGTTTTCACAGTGAAATGGTAAATTGGGCAAAACAAGACATGGTTTTCAGTGAAATGGTTAATTGAGAAAAACAAGAGATGGTTTTCAAAACCATGGGAAGCAAGTAATAAATGGTTTTTCAAAACCATAGGCATGAATTAAAATATGGAAATTTAATTCTACAAGATTTTTTTTTTTTGGGAATTATTTTTATTCAAATATATTATTCCCAAATATTTAAGGAGAATATGGATAAATGAAATTAGATTTGAAAGAGTACAAGTGACATTTAAAAGAGAATGTGGTAGAGGAAGGAGCTGAAGCGTAAGAGGAATCGATAGTTGGATCATGAAACGTTTTTCTGTTAATCATTATAGTCGGTTCTCATACCAAAACTGTCATTTGTAATCATTGTACTCAGTTTTAGAAGTTGAAACGTTTCGGTTCAACTATTGTAATCGGCTTCTAACTAAAGGAACTCGAATTGTATAAGTATTAGAAGTTCCAAATGCATGAATGTTGGCAGAAGTGCAAGGGCACGATTCTGGTTTTCTGAACTCTATTGTAATTTTCTGAAGCTGAATTGAATACATATGCAGAAGTCTTTGAAGTCTCTATGAAAATATTCTATTGTTGGTGATATGAGCTTTGTCTTCTCTCTTTGTATGTATTTCTTGTGTTTCTGATTCCATTTACATTATCTTCTGTTTAAATTGGATAGTTTAAAGGTCCATAATTCATCTTGTGATGCTCTTGGCTTAAGCAATTTAAAGTGTGTAAATTTCTTTCTAACTAATTTAGAATTTATTTCAACAATGCTCTGATGCAGTTACTTGTTTTCTCATTTCTTCTTACACTTTGCAAATTTCAATTTACAACTCAGACTCATCGCCTCATTTAGCCTTTATCCTTTGGAGAATTCTACAGACAAGTCAGTGTCTTTATTCATTTTCAGAATTTTGACTCCATAGCCTTGAGTGTCCCTCCCCTTCCTTGCCAACAAATTTATACAAAAAACCCCCAAAACAAACTAAAACTAGCCATTGATTGCCAAGAAATACCAAGTGACACGAGAGAGCCCTATCTGAGCTGAGCAAGCTAGTACCCAACTCTAAAGTTGGTTTGTAGGTTGCCTCTGTCGTTTGTTTTATCAGCCGAACAAATTTACAGAGTGCTAACAAGTGGCTAGGGTTTTCTTATGGTTTCCCTAGCTAGGGTTTGGAGTGCTTGACTTGTACAAGTTTTGTGATAATGTTGTGGTATGTACTTGTACTTCATCTTATATATATGTGTGTGTGTGTGTGTGTGTATGTATGTATAAAGTTCCAAGTTATCCAAATGTTGTGTACTTGCATATTTGACTTTCATCTTATGTTATCTCTTTGATTGAGAAGATTTTACCCATTGTACAAGCTTTGTGATAATGTTGTGGTATGTACTTGTACTTCATCTTATATATGTGTGTGTCTGTGTAAGTTTCCGAAACTACTTCTCAGGAATTCAATAGGTCAAATGCTTACAGAGTCCATAAGGATGAGCTACAACAAAAACAAAAAAATTCGGGAACACAAATTGTTATGTGCTTCTTACCACCACTACCCTACAACTCCAACTACCACCTGGAGTAAAGGGAGACGCTAGAGGTTAGTTGCAGGTTTAATGGCGGGTTTTTGTATGGGTCCATATCTCTCAACTCTGGCGTGTATATCCTTTTACTAAGAGTTCACTCCTTAAGGCGGTTAGGGCAGACTACCTGGCAAAGTTTCAGTTGAGCCTGACGAGCATTGATGTAAGATGACATAAACGCTCCATTAAGTCCACAGGTGGAGGTTGAGTTTATTATACTCTTAGGGAGAGTATCCAAGATTGGATAGGGGTCATTGATTACCCCCCAACCTGTCCTCTCTTGCATTAACAAACCTTAACTCCCTCCAATTGTTTACACTGCCATGATAGGACTCACAAACTGAGGTGGCAACCCGTTGAGTGCTTGGGCGCGGTTTTGGCATGGACTTCGAGGTCAGTGCACTCATGGGTATGTCTGACGAGGAGCTATGGGAGAAAGAAGGGCTTTTCACCTCGGTGGATGAGCTGTGTAAGGATGTTACGGGCTGAAACAACTTAAAGAATTTCTTAAATGTTAATGCATCGGTTTCGACGTCCAGTCTACATGATGAAAATAAGCTATCATTTCAGAACCCTTGCACTACTCTTCCTACATAGAGCTCTTCGTCGATAGTTCTGGGTAGCGCCAAGGGGAGTGGTATCACCCAGAAGTCTGGTGGGATGGGTGCACAATATGCTGTAGGGGAAGCAAATTTTACTAGCTCTACGCTGCCTCCAGATGACAGACCCGCAGTGGCTACGGGAGGTTGTAGTATTACTAAAAGGGGGTCGGTGAAACATACAACAAAGGTGTGGAAGCCAAAGAAAACGAAGTTGAGGATGGTTATGGGGGATGATGTTGGCTTGGAGGACTCCTGTAATCTTTCCATGTGTGCACCGGTGGGGAGGTATGCCTATTAGTCGCGTTGTAAGAGCCCTTTGGTTGCTTGGATGGCGAAAACATGGGAACCAGTCCTAGGATATTCGCCAGAGGTTTGGTACTTGCCTACAGGTTGGTTGGGGTTCATCTTCAAAACTCCCGAGGACATGTAACCCATTCTTGGGCAGTTTTGGGGCTACGAGGGAGGGATCTTAATGCTCAAAAGGTGGCGTATCCACTTTGATCCTAACTCCGAGTATTCTGGTTTTCACCATCTCTGGGTGCTCCTTCTAGGGCTCCCTTTGCAGTTGTGGAACTCTAGGGCTCTTGCGGAGAATGACAATGTTTTGGGCTGCTTCATCAGGGTGGACGAAGAAGCCCTTAGGTCTATTGATAAGCGCATGGACAAAGTACTTGTTGAGGTCGATATGCACACGAGGTTTCTTGAATCCTTGGAGATTGATTGGCAAGGATATCTCTTTGTTCAACGATTGGACTACCTAGGGGTACCTTTTCATTGTTTTCTATGCATAAGCACTAGACATCTTCACAAAGATTGTCACTCGGCATAGGGGCCGTTGAACCTTACGAAGGATTGGGAAGAGCCGCCCAAGGGCCATTACATGGAATTGGAGGAACCACAGGACGTGCAGGATTATGCTGCACTGAGTGAGGAGGATGTGGGGAGATCGCCCGCCGCCTTTATCCATAAGCTCAAGTCCTCGTGTCCATCTCTATATTCTTCTTTGATTTCCTGGGAGAGGGACCAACTTGATAGCTCTCACTCGTCGGTCAGGTTATCACAGTCAAGTCCACTTTTGGAGCATCTCCCTTCTTTTACCATTCCGTTACCAACCTGGTCTGTGGCTTTTGTGGAACCTCTCCACAAGCCTGTAAACTTTTCTGAGCCTTTTTCTACTTGTCTTTCGACTAAAACCTTTGTGGATGCTTGGTGTTCGGGACAACGATCACCGGGGGATGAACTGGTTAGCTCACACTCGTCCATCCGGTTACCTCAGTCGAGCCATCACTTGGAGCTATACTTTGTACCTAATGATCTGGCCAGTGACTTTTGAGGAACCCAGACCCAAGCCTATAGACACCTCTGTGCTTTTGGCGGCTTGTCCCCCGACTATTACTTCTGTTGATGATTACGGTCCGAGACAACGATCTTCGAGGGACATAGCCAGTGACTTTTTTTTGGATAACATGATTAACACTCTGATATCGCCTGTTAGGAGAATCACTGATCCTATTCCACTTCAGATGTACCTGGGTAATGAAGTTCATAAGGTTTCTGAGACTAGGTGTCACCGACCGACTACGACAACCTAGATTTTTCGTCTTTTCTTCGAGGGACAGAATCCCCAAATTTCTATGGGGCCTAGCGCAGACCATCCCTTCCCCTATCCTCCTCCATGTGATCATTGGCTATGACCACAGGCCTTACCAAAAAGGCGCTTCCATCTTTCGCGTTTCGAGATTTCTGTGTGCGAGCTCTCCCCGACTCCCTGTCCCTTGAAATGACGAAACCCGAAATGGGGTTAACGAGCTTCTTGGCTCCGCTTTTTCCTACTCCATGCGACCACCTCAGTGAACACACTCTAACACCAAATGGCGCCACTGGAACTCAACTTTCGAGATTCCTGTTGCAAGGAACCCTTGTTCCTTCAATCCTCGAAACCCGAAAGCCTGGTATCATCCGGATCTACGGTCCAGATCGTCGACTTGATCAATG
>SNQJ01S0253534.1:0-12682 GCA_010110895.2 Picea sitchensis
ATATTGTATTGTAAACAATGTAACACAATGTATGAATATAATATATGCTGGTTTTTCGGTTTGGGTTTCCAGGTGAAAAATCTCTGTGTAATGTTTGTATTTGCCATTGTATCTTTTCTGTTTTTTTCTGAATATCAGTTTGCAGTAGATATTGTACAAGGTTAGAATTTACACTATTCCATTAAGTCCAAAAAAAGGTCAACATCTCCAAATCCATCATACTTGGGTAGGTTTCTCAATTCTAATTCAATCCATCTTACTTATCTCAAACCGGTTGACTTTCAGATGATGTGTAATGGTCACGTTCTTGCAAATTATTCAAAATCAATGTCAAAAGTGCAAATACTCTTTGAATTTACCACTCCATTTGCAGTGACATTCACATATCCATCTCTAATAAATTTGTAATAAGAATGTATATATGATCCACCATAGATCTTTCAAGATCATCTCAAACATGGTTAATATATATTTGTCCCTACTATGGACCTAAGGGTTGCACAACCCTCATCTGTTTAGCTTCAAAAGTCATATTCTTATCATTCAACTTAATGGCATCATTATAAAATGCTCACTAAATTTTGAACAATGTAGTCTATGAGCCCTTCTCATCCATGATCCCTTTAAATAAATAATGGTCTTGACATTTCCAAGCTCAACCAACACATTATACAATCCTCTAATGGGGTAAAACTTATATTAGTCAGTAATATGTGAGGGAACGGGAAAGTATACCAAACTTGGTTTCCCCATAATATCCCAAGGCAAGATATTTACATATGATCCTAACTCCAACATAACATCTTACTTCAAATTTTCATATTTGTGTGCCAAGTTGAAACTTATGACATGTTCTTATTAGTGAACTCTTTCCTACCTTGTTGGTATGATATTTTGGAAAAGGAGCATTGATTGTAGTGACATCCTCCTCTCCTCCTATTAGTTGTTTCAAGGTAATTCACAACCTTTTGGGAAAGTTATCACTATCCACTATCGTAAAAAAATATGTTACCAAGTCATGCATTAGCTCCATCATCCCTTCCTCCTCCTGTAAGGAAGTTTTAGGTTCTTTAACTTTCATTTCTACCCCTTATCTCATGATAGGTATTTGTGTCACATCAATGGTGCTAAGGTGTGCAACAGTAGTTGTGCCACATTAGTGCCAAATATTGTCTTATAAAACTTCTTTTCGTTTAAGCATCTAACCTCAGTGGAATGGTTCTTGATTTCCTAGTCTAATTTGGTAGGTTATCTCTTGCGTAAACTCCTGTGCAAACTCATCACTAGGTTACAACATTTATTCTTAACACATTAGCATAGCTAGTTAATCTACATTCATAATTTACAACGTTGGAATGTTTTTTCCTTTTTTCCCTAACTTCCAACTTCTTTATTAATTTAGGGAAATCCTTTATGGCATGCCCTACTATTTTTCAATGAACAAACCTTAACCTCCTTGGATGAGAGCATTTTCCTGATATATGTCCCATCTCATCATAGTTGAAACCTCCAATGTGGACTCAACCACCTCTACCTCGCCTATTATCACCTTCTTTTCCTCCAAACTACCAACATTGTTGTTATCTTTCACTCTAAAGTTAGTTCTCTCAAACATTTATGCCAAGTCTTGTACATCCCTACAATTGTTTGAATTATGTGACTTGGACTTCCAAAATTCATAGTACATAGTGCTTATTGTGCTAGTGTAGTTATCTAGTAAAACATACTTCATAGGAGGGAAATCACACTTCCTATAGATCACACAATATTCTCGTGTTGGTGCAATGACAATGGGAATTGTGTTGGTTTAAGTGCAATGTCTCCCCTCATTTTTCAGAAATAACTATTCAAGTAGCTTGTTTTCCAGCAGATTGTGCACCATACTTTCTCCCACCATCCCTCACATTTTCCTATTTCTTGTATCCATTTATATAAGTTAAACCATTGATGTTGACGGATCCTTGAGATAGGTTAGGAATTATTTCATAGTCCCACAATGGACTCGAGGCACATTTCATGCTAGAATTCCTCCCTTCAAGCATTCAATTTTTGTTGCCTTAAAGGTGTCCTAGTATGAGGGAGGAGTCCATCTATAAACACTCCTTATGTGGTACATACTGGACCTTACAAGTAAGCCTACTCATTAGAACCTTGAATCTCTTGTCATATTATCAAGAAGACTCCCCTAACTTCTACTTGATGTATTTAAGCTCAATTATACTATGTTACATTGTGTCTTTGTCTTTTGAAACTAAGTTATGAAACATTGTTTAACTTCATCTAATGTTCTTAATATCCATGGAAGAGTGATCTATGTATGTACCACTACAAGGTCCTCATCATCAATGTTGTATGGTATTCCAACATCTAAGTATATATATAAATACATCTTGCATTACATATGGCATCACAAGTGAACAAGTATTGTTGAACATGTTCATCACCTTTTATATACAAATTTTGGTAGCTACAACAAAAAAATGCATATTGCAGTATCCATATTGCTCATTGAACTATGTAATAATACAAAACATCTTGGTCCACATTGAATTACAGGGTGTAGGTCACTACACTTGCAGATATTATAACACTACTCACTAGGACACTCCCCCATTTTTAATTGGTATAATCATACTACCTACTCATATCCTGACTACTAACTGATGCACTAACACAATTATTAGCTAAGAATATTGGGGGTACTTGAACATGAAACAAATGCTCAAGGTGTGGTTCCAATACTATATTGGTTCCAATGTGTTCTAGACTCACCATGTTTACTGTTTTCGTCTCCCTTTACTAGATATCTTGGTCTCCTCGACCGGTGTTGCCTCCAACTATGACTCAACACTAATTTGGAAACATCCCCATTTGTTCATCTCTCATTTTAATCAACAAAAAATACTATACACCGCAACAATTATAAACAATAAATCTACACCCACACATATGCTAATTAGGCATTCCTAGTTTATGCATCTCAACCAATAGATGTCTGTGCACTAGGTCATATTATTTGTCCTTCTAACACATATATTTTATCATGAAACTATCAACTAGCCTCCTCTCCTAATAATTTGTTCAAATATTCTAACTCTCTTATCCTTCCTTCATTAACAACTTCTATAATTATCTCTCACATCATGACTTTGTTGCATTCTCTAGTTGCTTGCATGTAGTATAGGCACCATGTTCAATTATTACGACTCTTTTTTAGACTTGTTCATATCTATCTTAGGCTTGCGTATCATCAATGGAATTATTCTCCTTTACACCTTCATCCTCAAACATCCATTGTAATACACCCTAATATAAATTCCAATCATTTTCTCATAGACTAAGTTTTGGTAGGTTTTATATTGTTGTAGCACCATTCTATGTGACATGTGTGCTCTGCCACTTTCTATGAGTGTTTTCATAAACCCTACAATTATCATAACATTTCATATCCAAACATATTATAAGCCACTCAAAATGAGTAATTGACATGATCTTATATTATTGTGCTTGACAAGGAATGACAACGATCATTATAAAAAAACTGAAGCAACAACACATTGGACTTGTTGCATTTATAAAAGCATGCAAATCAATAGGGACTTAGAGGATCATTCTCTCATCAAAACACTTGGAGTTGTAGCAACACATGAAAGAAATGTATGCATGTTCATTGTTAGGCAAGTGTCAGTTTTTTCTATTTAAGTGATATCATCAAATTTGAGGGTAGAAAAATGTTTATGGCATATGTATCCAACAATCTACCTTTGGCTCCTAGTATTAATTCTCTCTCATAGGAAATGTGGAAATTGGTGTTTGGTCCTGTAAATTCAGAGAATCTATGTCTCTTAATTTTGGATTTATTCCCAAAAATCATGGAAGGGGTGCACTCTCTGTACTTTACTTTTAGTATCTCATCCCTACTAGTTAAAGATCATGATGTCATATTTTTCACTTTTAGCTCTAGTTCGGGAAAAACCTTGGTAAGCATTGCTAACTTGCTCATTTTGTATGCTCCTTTCCATGTTTTGAAGATAGTTTTCAAGGAACTTTTTTGTTAGAAAATCTTAGCATTTCCTTTGGCACAAAATGAGGAAATTTTAAGTTGGTTTTTGGAGAGCTTCTCTTGTATCTACTCATTATCACATTTTTAACAACATGTGAGTTTCTTTTACTTTTGTGGTATCTTAAGCTATCATTTTTTGGTTTTCCCTTCTTTGTTTATTGTTGGATTTACCGCTCCCTGCAAATGTACCTTAATTGAGCTTTCATGATAAATTAGAATATTCTTAATCCTCCTAAGAGGATGATGAAGAGAGGAAAAACTCTTTGATAAAAAGAAGTCCTTGAAGCACTTAGACCTTTTCTAGTTCTTCTTGAACTCCATGTTTATGTATGAAAAACCAAGATTCTTAATAGGAATTTGGCCAAAGAAAGGTTTTGTCATATTACCTAACAACTTGTTTGATTGAGAAAATACAACAGTGCACGGACATTTTATTTCTTTGTCATGTTTTGTTGTAAACAAAAATACAACCTAGAGAGATCATTGGAAGATTACCAAGATAATAGGGTTACCAATATAATAGGGTTGCAAACATCACTAATATTCAAAATAATGTACCAATAACATTAAGACTAGCCACTTGGCAAGTGCCTTTGACAGGGTAAGGCATAGCTTCCTCTTCCAAATAATGAAGCGGCTCGGATTCGACCTTTACTTTATCAACTGGACAAAAGCCTGCATAGGAATCCCTTGGATAGAACCTCTTGTAAATGGTCGACCAGCTGGGTTCTTTCAAGCCTCTCAAGGTCTGCGGCAAGGCTGCCTCCTTTCCCCCCTCCTCTATGCCATCCAGGCCTCGATGCTGAGCTTCCAGTTAGATCATAGACAACATCTTTAGGAACTGATGGGATTGCGCATAGCCAGAGGAGTCAGGGACAACAACCATACTCAGTTTGCTGATGATACCATCCTACTCGGAAGTGCAAGTATCAGATCGACCATTAGATTAAAAAATGAGATAGACAAATACCAAGCCATTTCGAGAAGTATGATCAATCATAGAAAAATCCAAATCTACGGGTGGAACTGCACCCCAAGGGAAATGACTGACATTACTCGAATCCTTGGAATAGCAGGCAAAACTCAATGGGACTCCTTCAAGTATATCGGGGTCCCCATTTTCAAAGCTACCGCCAAATCTTCGTACTAGGCTCCTCTTGTTGATAAAATTAAAGCTAGAATAAGTGCCTGGGGCTCAAGCTGGTTAAACCCAACAGGTAAGATAGTTCTCATAAAGTCTGTCCTTTCAAGCATTCCTATTTATCAAAGCTCAATTTTGCTAGCTCCAAAAGGCATCATCGCCAAAGTCGACGCTCTGCTTCGACGTTTCCTCTGGAAAAGAGGGAGAAACAATGACAACAAGCTACCACTGGTTAGTTGGAGAAAAATATCTCGCCCCCTATCTGAAGGCGGACTTCAGCTCTGCGATCTCCATTCCCAAATTATGGCCCTTAGAGAAAAACTGCTCTGGAACGTAATCTCAGGAAGGATCTCTTGGTGCAAAAAGGCCATTTGGAAGAAATACTTCTCAAGCTCGAGGCTCCGATGCCTCGATTCACAGCCTAAAACTTCTCATGGCTCCCCTATCTATTCTATTTTTTCAAAAGCGCATACCTTCTTTGCCTCAGCTCTCACATGGATCCCGGGTAATGGAAAGCAGATCTGCATCTGGGAAGACTCTATAATGGGGGACCCCCCGCTAGACAACATGCCTGGACTGGAGCACCTAAAATCATGCCTAAAAGCTCAAAATTACAATACCCTCTGGCAAAGCGATGGAACAAATGATTGGGCAAGTTGGAACTTCCCTTACTGCCCTACATAGATCCAGGTAGAAAAAGAGTTGATGATTCACTTGCTTCGAGGAAAATCACCAATCTTCAAAAGACTCAAGGACCAACGAGGATGGGGCACAAAATTCGGAAGCTACACCGCAACAGTCGGCTATAAATTCCTCATAGCTGAACCACAGGCCCCAAAAAATCCGACGTTATGGAAAGAAATCTGGCAGGTCAAAAGTCTACCCAAAGTGGACTTCTTCATTTAGACTCTAGCTCATAACAACATTTTGACAAGTGATAATCTCCGGAGGAAAGGCTGGGAAGGACCTTTGAGATGCCCTCTATTCCAATCCCATGAAGAAACTATTGACCATTTTCTCCTTGGATGCTCCTTCGCTAAAGAAGTTTGGCAGATTGCCCTCTCGGGAGGAACCTCTACCGACCTTTTCCCCTCAGATATTACTTCCCTACTAAAAGCCTGGACCACATACTGTCCTTTCACTCTCAAGGCCAAAAATCACCTTAAAAGCTGCTGGATGACCCTCCCTAAACTCATCCTCTAGAAACTCTGGCTCGAAAGGAACTCACGGATCTTCAGAAACCAAAGCTCCACCCCTGCCCACGTCTTTGTCAAAGCCAAAGCCTTACTTGGCGACTGCCTCACCCACCTGTGGCCAAACACCTTACCGCAAACTTACTCTTCCCTTGAAGATGAATGGCTCCTTAGCCTTGCCCTCGATCTTAATTACGCCCCTCCTCTCCCCATCCCCCACGAACTTTGGGAAGTGCGCAAGCAGCCCGAGGACTTCAAAGAATGGAGACACATTCAACACAAACACATTTTGTTCTTTGACAGAGCTTCAAAAGGAAACCCAGGGGTGGCAGGAGAGGGAGGGGTTGTCTATGACCCCGTTTAATTCCTAGAACTAGTCTATTCCTGGGGGTTAGGAGAAGAAACCAATAACATTGTAGAAGTACTAAGACTTTGGCAAGGACTCATTCAAGCCCGTAAGCTAGCTATCCAAGACATTATGGTGATAGGAGACTCCTGGATCTTAATCCAATCTCTAGCCACGAACACGTTGCCAAATCAAATGAACCTTTGGCAAATCACCAAGAAAATCCTACGGCTCTCTCACTCCTTTCATAAAATCAACTTTTTTCATGTGCTTAGACAACTCAACGGTGAAGCAGACCAGGTTGCCAAAGTTGCCACCCCCTTGAGCAGGGGCCAACTCTCCATCAATGGATTTCTTCTCTTCGACGCTCTCCCTTAACGAGACGTGGAGGGCACTCACCTGGACCTCCTACGTCATGAGGCACACATTTCTTTCGAGCTCCTCAAAGCGAGGCAACCCCCAGGCTTTACCTCTGTCTGCCCCCCATCTCGCGCGAAGGTACTTCACTTACCCGTTCGCGTCCCTTCATCACTTCTCGCTTGTCCTTCGCCTCTCGTCACTCATGTCGTTCTTCTCTGAACCCATCCCCCTCCCGCATGGCACTCGCGCGAAGCAGCCTCCTCTCATGGCAACGCACACTTGAACCAGTGTTATATACGGGAAGGTGGCGCCCTATTCCTGCCTATCCTGCTCTCTTGATGTTGCCAGGTCTCTCGCTTGGCTGGTGTGTTCAGTCCCTCCTCCTGCTCGCTCCTGGCCGACTGATTTGGCTTGGTCCCTCCTCCTTCTCTTTCTCGCTGCCCTTGCTCGCACTATGGCGTCCAGCTCCAATTCAACCTCCCCTCCCAACCCCCCTCCCTCCCTGGAACTTGAAATTCGTAGGCTGAAGCATACACTCAACACACACAGAGGTTTCCTGCTTCGTTTGGATGAGGAAGGCGGTTGGAGGTTCGAAATGGTGGAAGAAGACCTCATCCAGCTCAGGGAGGAAGCGGTCGAAGCTCTCACTCACACAACACAACAAACTAATAGCAAAATAGATGAACTAGAGGCATGAAATGGAAAGTTGGAACTCCAAGCTGCAGACTCGAGCCGCCGAACAAGTGCAGGTGCGAAGACGTCTCCAAGTGAAAGCTCCATCACTCTGGATCGGAAGGATTAATTATGGTTTATCTATCTCTCGACTCTAGCTCCTTTTTGGTTCTATGGGTTTTTCTTTGTACGCAGGAGCACAGTCTCCCTTTGTATTACAGGCAACCATATTGTAAGTCGGACCTCAGTCTATGTTTAGACTTTTTTGAACTCTCGAAAGTAGTGGGAATCCTGGAACTCTATATCAGAGCAGAGTCTTATGTAATCTCGAAGCCCATGCATACAACGCAAGGCCAAATTTTGTAGTTTTTTCCACAGTGATCATACCACTGCTATTAATATAAAAACCTCTTTCTTATATNAAAAAAAAAAAAAAAAAATACATTAAGACTAGCCACTCATATAACCGAAACTTGAAACTTGAAAAATATTCAAAACAAAAGAAAGATAATCGAAACACATTTGCGCCAAAAGAACTTTCATCTGCAAATAATTGTCCACTTGATAAATACATTTGATATATCATCTTATATTTTCACATAAAGTTAAATACATTTGATATATCATCTTATAATGGAAAACCTCCCTCTTGATCAAACAGAGCAACCTTTGGAAGCTCACTTCGTCTCACACAACTCTCGGCGCTCCGCTCTGCTCAAAACCCATCTCCTCACTATATGTCTCAAGCAAAACAACCATGAAAGGATGATTCATATGACCGGTCGCTACCATGAATCACTTTCTCTCCTTCCCAACAAGCATGGGAACGAATCCTTTGGTAACTCCTCGGCACTCAATTGAAACTTCATATGACCGTGTTGGGTACGATTAGGAACATGTGTTGAATGTGTGAAAACTTGAAGAAAATGAAGTAACCAAGTTCGTTCCTTTCTCTCACACATCTAACCATGACGGACCAGGTGTTGTTTTCTTAGTCTAATTTGGCACATTAACTCTTTCATAAAATCTTGTGCAAACTCCTCTTTGAGTTACAACATTGATTCTAGACATAGTGGCATGGCCAATTAATCTATACTCAAAATCTACAAGGTGGGCACCTTTTGTGCCTAACTTCTTGTTAGGCCATTGATTTAGGGAAATATTCTAAGGCATGCCTTATATTAACCTTTTTAGATGAAAGAATTTTCTCAAGATATGCTTTATCTCATCAGAGTTGAAACACTGGATGAGGCCTCAATGACATCTATCTCCTTTGTTATCACCTTCTTCGTTGTCATGATCAACATTGTTCTTATATTTTACTATGAAAGGTAGTTCTCTCGAGTATTTATGTCGGGTTTTGGTGGGCCATACAATGGTCTTAATTATGTGAGTTGCATCTACAAAAATCATAGTACAGTGCTCGATGCTAGTGTATACTAGTGTATAGTTATGCAATAAAGGTCACACATTTTAGGGAAATGATAGTTCCTATAGATCACATTGTATTCTTTGTGCAATGACAATGGGATTAGAGTATTTTAAGTGCAATGCCTCCCCTCATTCTTGGGATGTCATTACATAATTGACCTTTTGTCTTGCAATTTGTGCACTTTTTCCCATTATACTTCCTTACTTTTTCCTAATTCTTGGTTCCATTTAGACAAGGTAAATAACCGAGTTTGAAAATACAGCAAGATAGGTTAGGAATTATTTGGTGGACCCACAATGCACTCAAGGCACATTTCTTGCTCTAATTCCTACCTCCGAGTATTCAATTTCTATTGCATTAGAGGTTTCATGGTGTGAGGAAGGAGTTCATCTACAAACCACTCCTTGTGTTGAACATATGGGATTTAGTAAGTGAGCATACTCATTAGGTCCTATAATATTTAGTCATATTATTAATAAAACTCCTTTAACCTCTCCTTGATGTATTTCAACTCAACTATACTATGTTACATTTCATCTTTGCCATTAAAAACTAAGTTATGAAACATTGTTTAACTTCATGTAAAGTTCTTACCATCCATGGAGGGGCGATCTACTTATGTTTGAAGTACCACTATAAGGCTCCCCCTCAAGGTTGTATGGTATTCCACCATCTAAGTATCTGTAAAAATATTGTTTTCATTCCATATGGAATTATATAAGTAAAACAATGTTGCTCTACATCTTCGTCACCTTTTCCTAAAAATTCAATTAGGTGCAACACAACAACCCCTTTTAGAGTAGTCATGTTGTTAACATGACTATACCATCTTTGTCCTCACTGACTTAATAAGGCCTAGATGTCACTGCACTTTCAAATACACTAACACTACTCACTAGGACATTCTCACTACATCTTGAAAAGATCACACTTTTAATTGGTATTATCACACTACATACACATATGCCCTGACTACTAATTGGTGCACTCAAACTAATGCTAATTGGGAAAATTGAGGATACTTAAACATGAATCAAAAACACAAGGGGTGGTGCCAATGCTATATTGGCTCCATTGTGTTTTGGACTCACCATGTGAACTGCTTTAGTCTCTCTTCTCTATACATCTTGGTCTCCTCCACTAGTGCCTCTTTTGATTGTGCCTTAGTGGCAAGTTGGCAACAACCCCATTTGTTAGTTTGTGTTAGTAATCAACAAAAGTAACCCTTCCCTACAACAATTCTAAAGAATAAATCTACACACATGCATATGCAAGTTGGGAACCTCCAATCTAGCTATCTAAACCAACAAGTCTCTCAACTAAGTTATACTATTTATCCTTCTAACACATACAATTTCTCATACAACTATCAACGAACCTCTTCTCTTCTTCTCTTCAAATATTTTAACTTGAAGGAAAAAAAATGTTTGTGCATCATCCAACAATCCACCTTAAGCTCTACTATAAATTCTCTCTTAGAGGCAACATGGAAAGTGGTGTTAGATTCTATAAATTTAGAGAATATATATTGAACTATTAATTTTGGATTTATACGAGAATTCATGGAAGGGGTGCATTCTCTATCCTTTCCTTTTTTTTTTTCCATAAAAGATGGTTAAAGATCATAAAGTCACAATTTTTTCACTTTTAAGTGTAGTTTAGGTGAAATTTAGATAAACATTCCTAACTCACTTTGTATACTTTTTTATGTGTTTTGAAGATAGTTTTATAAGGATTTTTTTGTTTAGTTAGGAAAAATAAAACAGTTAACCCAAATCTAAATTTAATTAAGTGTAGGTTAAGAAATCATATAAAACTAAATCTAATTCAGTGATTAAAAAATCATATAAAACTAAAAAATGTAGATTAGGAAATCATATAAAACTAAAAGAAATTGAAGTTACCAATGTTATTCCCATTAAAATAATTTAAATTATTTAGACACGCTAACACAAAGTTGAAATGATTATCCCTTAAGAAATTAGGTAAACCAAAAAAAATTGGTGTTGCCAATGTAGAACCATAAAATAAACACATAAATGCGTTCCATCTTCATAAAAATAAAATAATTTTTCTTTGATATTTTTATAATTTTCAATTATTGATAAAGTGATGACATTGTATAAATTTAAAAAACTGTAAATTAAATTATTAAATTTATTTTATTTATAGGTTAATATATTGTAAATAAATTAATAATATTATAAATGTTTTAAAAATAAATTCTAATTTTTATATAAATTATATTTGAAAAAAAATATTTTCAATTTTTTTTATTATAATAATAATTTTTAATATATATATATTCTTCTTTCAAAGAAAAATTCATAAAAAAAACACACACAACGAAAAAAATGTGAACTTAAAACAAACAAAAGTATATAATCTATTATATCTCGTCAATGACACTTATAAAGGATTACAACACAATTAAATACTAATAAACTAACTAAATAATCGTGTTTACACAATAATACAAACTCATTAATATATGTTATATGGAAAAGAGGAAGACTGCCCTCAGGGTTAGACGTTATTTGGATGGGAGGAACATCCTTATTAAAGAGGTTGCACTCTTCATCTGCATTAATTTTGATTTTGATGTAACATTTTTAAAATTAATTTATTATTATTATTTTAAATTTTATTATAACATTAAAGTTTTTAATAATGGTAATATAGTAATTTTTAAAATTAATTTATTATTATTATTATTTTAAATTTTATTATAACATTAAAACTTTTAATAATGGTATATAGTATATAAAAAAAGTTAAATTCATTTTAAAATATTTGAAATTTTTAATGATGTATCACTTGTATATGAGTAAAATCAAAATATAAATATTTTTAAAAATTGAAATATAATTGGATAAATATAAGTGTTAGTAATTATTCACAATATCATATTCTAAATTGAAGCTTTCAAAACCTTTTTAAAATAAATTAATGAATAAAAATTGTAGTTAGTGGATTATATTAGTCCTATTAAAGTGTGTTGGTTAGTGGGTGAATGATGAGAAGGTTAATAGATTAGTGGTTGCCGTTATTTTGGTTTATTGATTCAAAAGATAATGAATTAGGTATTAAGAGATCCATGATTATTGGTTGGGCATAATTAATTAGTGATTCATATTTAACTTAAATTCACTGGATTAGTATGTTAAGAACTAGGATTTAATGACTTGGTGGTTAAATTGAGTGAACATATTAGAAAATTAGTAAATTAGTTAAGAATATGATTTCAATTTCATTCATAATAGAAGTTGATAATCCCTATTATAACTTCTATATTGAGTATGTATCTTCAATAAATAATTATACTAATTGAGTTAACACTTACAATTTAATTAATTTTTTTTATATAAATAAATTAATATTAATTTTTTATTTTAATATATTTATAATAAAGTAAAAATTTTAATTTATAAATATAAAATATAATTTATTTTTTTTAAATAAAAAAATAGATAAT
>SNQJ01S0253535.1:0-12682 GCA_010110895.2 Picea sitchensis
AAACGCTCCGGAGATGCTTCGCTCCGGACCATTTTTTGAAAAATGCGCTCCCACACTCCCGCTTCCCGCTCCTGCTCCCGCTTCGCTCCCATGCTCTGGCAACACTGGTCGTGCTCCTCTGGACCGAGTTGAGATGACTTGAGATGGTCTCCTCTCGTACTCCTATGAACTTAGTTGAGTCGACTTGAGATGGCTCTCCAGTTCGTACTCCTATGGGTTTAGTTGAGTTGATCTGTTTGAGAGTGATGTCCCTTGTGGTTGAGCACATGTGGACTTGTCCCTAGTGGCAGAGCACTAGAGGATGTGTGTGAGACCCCTTTCTACATTGTCAAAGAGTAAGACTATTGTAAAACACTAATTTGTATTGTGAAGGGTACAAGTCGGCCCTACTGTGTAAAGACAATTAATATTATGTAAAAGACTAATTGTATTATCGAATTGTACAAGTCGTCCCTATTGTGCCAATAGACATGTCTATTCATTGAGTTAGGTCATGTATATATTAGTGAATGATCCCCATTGTGGATCATTCATCTCATTCACACAACGCATTACTTGGAGAGTTGAAATTTGGTGTGCACTTCTCCTGCGCTATCTTTCTTGGTCATAGAGCACCCTCTTGTGTGCGCTAGGGTTTTGTCTTGAGGGCCACCTTTGTTGGCACCCATATTTTCGGTGGAGAGAGGTTCTTCTCTTGGCAATATAGCAAAGGGTTGTTGGGTTTTCCCAAGATAACTTCTTGTGTCTTGTGCATGGTTATTCTTCTTGTGATCTTGGTTTACTGTAGCTATTGTATTTTATGTTGTTGCATTGTTTATGGTTCAAGTTCATGCTAAATTGAAAAGAAACTAGATGTGCTTGAGCCATCATTAAAAATTCAACAAAAACTTCTTCTCTCGCTTATAAATGGACATTGCTTGGTGAACTAGGGTTTTATATTGCATCTCTGGGAATTGGTAAGAAAAATCTGCAATTTGTTAGTTCTTCTTGCTTGTTTCATAGAGTTATTGGTTGAAACCCTAGGAGTATAAGTGCATACACCCTCCATCAAGCTTCATTTCATTGCTAGTTGATAAGTCATTTTTTGACAAGGTTGCTAGTAGGAGAACAAGGGTGTATACCCTCCTAGATTTACCTAAGTTTGATTTGCATGCCCTAAGGAGTAAAAGGGCTTACACCCCTAGGGATATTGTGGATCTAACTCTTACATCCCAGACTCCATTACCCAAAATTTTAAAGGCACTAATCTGAATTTTGCATTGGAGAAATAAAATTGCTTGCATTGGGTAACATGATTTTACGATATTTTCAAATTGTTTGAAGTGGAATCAATTCTATGCTATAATAGCTTGCTTGAGCCACTAGGGCGTCTTCTTTTTCCAAGGATATCTTATTGCTGTCATAACTTAAAGATACAGCCATTATGGCTGTAGCAACGTACTCTATATCTTTGAATTTAACTTGTATTTCAACGATGGAAATTTGCTAGTAAGCCATTACTATCATTCTACTGCTAATTGGTGAACTTTTGGTCAGATTACTTGCTTGTTCTCATGGTTGAAACTTGTTTCTGTGGCAAATCTTTGCTACAGCCACTTGGTTGTTACAAACATACTCTGAAAACTTCATACAACAGCCCTCTAATACCACTGAAGTTTGTGCTAAAGTATTGGGAACTAATCTACTTGTTTTATGCTTCATTTCTCAATGAATCTTTGATACTTTGAGTGGTTAAATCTGCAGTAATTAGATTTATTCCTTGCTGATATATACTCTTGTTTACTGTTGTTATTGAGAAAGCAAGTTTAACTTGCTTGTCCACTTAATCTTTGAGCTTGTATACTTGTCTCTTCTTGTGTCTCAGGAAGGTACAACTATTTTCCATAGGTACTCAAGCACTTGGCAACCATTAACCATCTCTGAGACTTGTTTCCAAGCCACTTTACACATAGTAGTTTGACCTACAGGGGTATCACTTCCATAACATCACTTTCCATCTCATTTCCCCCTAGGGTCACCCGGGATTCCCCCCTTGTGTAGGATTTCTCCTTCACTAAAGAGAGGGGAGGATTTATCTAAGGTGACAGCGGGTAGACTCTCCCATAGTTGTCTCACCTTTGTAGATTGGGTCGGGCTTTGCCCAACCTACAACTTGTGTGATAACAGGGTCATCTCAACTTTTACATGTTGTACATGGGTTTCTAGGAGTCATTTCGAGTCCAGTTCTTCCACCATCCCAACCTCAAGCATCAGTAAAACAATCAGATAGTAGTGAATTGGATTGGGTACTAAATGTTTGAATAAATTCCTATTCAATCACTTTCTTAATCTGAAATATGAATCTAATCTCTTTACAAAATCAAAGTGTTTTGTAGTGGTTTTCAACACAGCTGTAAAAGTCTGCAAAACCTTTTAAGTTTTAACACAATCATCATTAACAAGAAATATGAGGAAGAAAACCTGCTATAGAGACAGTTCATTGTCTCATAGACCCTTGATGGACCTTATTGCAAATTGAAAATAGTTACACTTAAGTTTCCTAAAGCTAAACTGCATTTTTCTCATGACTAGGGGCCAATAATGGAGTGTCACTCGGTCCTTTTTTAAATTCCCCAAGCTTTTTCAGAACTGGCAAGTGTAAGGGTTGTGCATAATACTATATAGTATATCCTGTTAGGCTTACAAGCAACTACAATGTTTATGGTGAATTCTATATATATATTATTGTCGTCCTCTGAAAATTTTGGGGATGCGCTCTAGCAGTCCCTAGGGCACATCCCTCCGTCCCGAAAACCCGTGCAACATAGTGTATAACACAGTTTGCAACTTTGCACATTTTCATGTTTCCAATATTCTAGATAGTGGAATGACAAATCTGTAGACTATTATCATGTGAATGTGACTTGTTTTACTTTGATTGAATTGAATTATGATATGATTTGATAATCTATAATCCCTTATGTTGCGAAATTGTGAATCTAATAGTAATTACAACTTGCATTGTCTTTTTTCGGTCTTGGAAATGGATTTCCTATATGTATAATATACCCAGGAGGGTGGCCATTTCTTATCCTGAAATCCTCTGGTTCACATTTCTCCTTCCATTCCTGTTTCCCATTCCAGTTCCCATTCTCATTTGTGGTAACCAAGAGAGACACTATGATTGCCAAAATCAACTACCTAGAGACATTGCAACATGCAGCACCTTTCTTAAATATACTCCTCCGGGATGCCTACTATCTTCCTGCTACACAAAATGTGCAAAAAATTAAAGAAACTTTTCCATTCATTTATGGCAGACTGGACCTGCTCTCTTGTTGTTGCATCCTTATCTGATGAGGTATTTAAAAGCAAATTTTGCAAAGCCATTCCTGCCTTCTCTCTTTTGTCGTCTTCCATCTCAGAATTTTGCAGAGTTGCTGTAGATCTCTGTTGTCAATAATATCATCTGTTTCCATTTCTTGGCTAGTTTTTCAAGTTAAGTTCTAATTTGGCATATGGTTTCCCAACACAAGCAATGTCCTTATTTCTATACTTCTATTTTACAGAGTGTCTTAATAAAAAAATTGTCAACCTCTTTAGAATAGATTTCTGTTCTCCATAGTGAGGTTTCCAGCACTAGCCAGATGGGAATATTTGACATTGTTTTGCTCAAATCAAACAATACGGGAAATTTCCAGGAAAAGAAATTTAAGTGGCCTCTTAAAGTAGAATGTATTTTGTGCTAATAAATCAATACACAAATTAGTAACTGAACTACTGCCTCAACCTGTGTCTTTCTACTTGTGAGTATGAATTGAAGAATATTGTACCATTTCTACATTTGAAAGCTATAACAAAGTTGAAAAAACAACAACCTAGATTAGGAAAGAGTAGTTTAAAATTTTCAGGGAAATTGAAAGACCTGCCCATGCTGCCAATACTGGTAAAACTGGAAGGAAGTCAACCACCCTGACTTTAACCCGCATCTCATCTCTCTAACAAAAGTCCATTAAGGACTATCAGTAATTATTCTTATCAACATATTTTTAATTAAAATTTATGGTTTGCATAAATCACTATTCCCAAGAGTTCCAAAAACTTACCTTCAAAAGAATGTTCATTATAATGTCACATGTTAGTAGAATTGTACCAACAGCTTCCTGGGAAATATCCTCAACTAATCTGGAAAAGTATTCCAACACCTGTTCATTTTCAAACATGTTTTAGATATATACAACTAGTAAGATCCGAAACTACTACCAAAAATCCCATGCTATTCCAACACCTGTTCATTTTCAAACATGTTTTAGATATATACAACTAGTAAGATCCGAAACTACTACCAAAAATCCCATGCTACTTTACATCAAGAAGCTTTGTTATGAATGTCGATATATTAGTTCTTATGTTAGTCTGTAGCTAATGACACAGCTCCATAATTTCAGTTCTTATACATCAGTTTCAAGTCCAACTATTTATTCAAAAGACTACCTTTCCTGCCCTTAATTTTAAACTTTTCATTTTCCAGATAGTCTTATCTGATTTCTAACAAATTTACACGAAATTCAACTTGTTAAAAAAATTTAGAGCCCTTTCCAACTTATACTCCCTCGCTCAAGAAAGCAAGAAATATCCATTAATGCACCAATGAGAGACAAGAAAAGATGATGGGGATTTTACATGGTTAGCCTAAGATTCCTCTAACATGTGTGGCATCCATGGGCCATTAAATATTGTATTAAATTTCCTTAGTTTGTCTTCTTTCATCATAAATTCATATACATACTATAGTCAATGCAACCTCACTCACATGCTGATAACAAAAATGTTGAATGAAAACACAAAGATTAACCAACTAACATTCACTTATTTGCTATGATGAGCCAACTGTTAAATTCACTTGACTTGTCAACTACTTAAAAAGCATGCATAAATCTAAGCACAAAACATTGTTGAAATTCACAATAGCAAGAAAATCGAATGGAACCTGTTATCCCCTATCCTAGGGATAACTAAGAGCTCATGTCTCGAGGCCCACAGGTCCTAGACATGGAGTGCCGAGAGCCAGATGACTTGAGCATGGCCCTGGAGGGCCCATCTTTTCTTCAGTGCAACCCACCTATCAACAGCAGCAGCGTCCATACCACCAGCTTGGTCCTAAAGTAGCAGTAAGTCTTGCTCCATGAGGTAACGAGTCTGGGTATCATGGTATGTGTCACTCTGATTATTAAAGCACTTTAATATGTTGCATTGAATTCTCCTTCATTTCATAATGTTTGCTTGGAAATTATGCCCTTTAATTTGCTGATACCTGGGAGGGTGACATGCTGCCCTAGTAAGTTGATTCCCCTTTAGGATGGGTTGCCACCGGGTGGGTCTATGAAAGGTCATCGTCCATTCCCTCCATACTTACCACTTTCCATCCTTATTCCTCTCATCTTTCCCCTCCCATGTTCGGGCATTAGGTTGGCCACACTAGGAAGGCTAAAGGCCCAAGGGATAAAAGTAGCTGACAAGAGTTAAAAGCCAAAATGAAACATTTGAGATGCTTCGCCCAGGCATTCCTGAGAAAGCAATAAAAGGATTCTCAGTAAGATAAGGGGACCCAAAAGATAAATCAAAACTCAAGGTATTAGTTGGTGGATGGGAGGTCTCATCATGAGCCGGCCTATTAGGTCCATGGGCATGTAGCGGTATGACACGGCCATCTATTTGGTCATTGTTATCCCCCACTTTTAGGGATAACTAGGAGATCATGTCTCGAGGCCCACAGGTCCTAGACATGGAGTACCGAGAGCCAAATCAACTTGACCATGGCCCCAGAGGGCCCATCTTTTCTCCCTTTCAGCGCCTCCACTTTGTCAGCAGCACCAGCATCCATCACCTTCGGCTTGGTCCTGTATCAGAGATGGTTCTTGCTCCATGGGGTAATGAGTCCAGGTATCATGGTATGTGTCACTTTGATCCTCAAAACCTTTGAATATGTGCATTTAATTCCTTTTGTTTCTAACAAATGCTTGGATCTTATACTTGTCCACTTGACCATGTCTGGGGGGAATGACAGGATGCCCTAGTAAGCCTGTGCCCATAGGTTTTGAGTTGCCACAGGGGGATTTCTGAAAAGTCATCATCCGCTCCCGTCATATTACCACTTTTTCATCTTGCTTCCCGCTCATCCATCCCATTGCATCTGTCTGGGCATTGGGTTGGCCAATCATTTAAGGGTTGCACCTTGCCTTGTGGGAAGAAGGGGCTAAAGGCCCAGAACATAAACGCAAGCTAGCAAAAGATAAAAGCCTAAAAAATAAAACCTCGAGATGCTTCGCCCAGGGATCCCTGAGAAAGCAGTAAAAAGCTTCTCAGCAAGAAACAAGAGGGACTCATAAAAATAATAACACAAGACCTAGTCAGAGGATGAGGGGTCTCATCACGAGCCAGCCTATTAGGTCCATGGGTAAGTAGCAGTATGACACTACTAGCATCTGGTTACCACGTCGTAGTGACTCTTGGTTGCATGGCCAAGAGAAAGGGGGTCTCATCACGAACCAGCCTTCTCATTTCTGTGAAAGTACTTGTGGGTAACACTACCACCATTGGTCACCACGCCAGGGTAGTGTCCCCTGATTAGCCTTTTGAAAGAAAAAAGCAATAAAGAAATAAGAATAAAATGGCATGAATGGGCTTGGAAACATTTGCATCCAGGACAGGTACAGCTCACCTTCTACAAAGGCACCCACAGGTAAGCCTTGCATTTCCCTGCTTTCACTGCACCGCTTGTCAAGACATCCTTTATCCACCTCACCCATTTACATGACTTGGATTTAATCT
This sequence comes from Picea sitchensis, assembly GCA_010110895.2. NCBI lineage: Eukaryota > Viridiplantae > Streptophyta > Pinopsida > Pinales > Pinaceae > Picea > Picea sitchensis. Next base: position 6,811 of record SNQJ01S0253535.1, read on the forward strand.
CTTCCGGAAACATCCCTTTTCCAGTGAACACTATCCCAATAGGATGCCCTGTCACCTCCTCCAAACTTTTATTGCAGATTTGTATAATGTCTTTGAGCACTTGATTGGGGTAAAAGGGGTTTCATGCACATGTTTAATAATATTGATGATGTGATGTGATTGACATTGCTATGATCCCTGTGACTTATGAGCCCATGGAGGGCGTATCTGTTGATGCGCAGGATCATACCTGATGGACAAGCACCACATTGGACAGGTACACATGGAGAGATGATTAGTTCGGACCTCCATGGGGCTGAAGAGCCCACCAGATGGATGTTGAGACCCCAAAAGAGGGCAGAGATAGGATAGAGGGGTTTGCACCGAAGAAGAAGAGGACATTCCACAGAGGCACCCTGGCAGAGCCTTACCTAGGGGGGTTGTGCCCTCTTCATTGGAACGTTGGCCTTGGAAGGCCCAGGACGTCACCCAAGAGGCTCATGACATCATCCGGCTTCATGGACATTTGGGGAGACAGTCATGGCAGTATGGCACGTGTGGCAAGTTGGAGAAGCCTAAGGAGGGCTAACGTTTTGCTCCAAGATGCTTCATTTGCCCTAGAAAAGGCTAACGTCACCCAAGAAGGGGCATGACGTCTTGCTTTTGCTTGATTAGGACAATTTAATGTAAAACAATATTATTGTGTATTTTGGCCTTGTCGACCTTTTGATGACCTAATTTTTAATTAAGGTCATTGGTATGGTATATATTGAGGGTTTTCACTTTCATATTTGCATCATCTTTCACTCACACATTAGTGAGGTCTAAAATGTGCACCCTCATTTAGGGTTTTTGGCTGAAAATTGATGTGCACTTGTTGAAGGAGACTTTTCCTGGCTATTTTTGGCATTTYTCTTAGTGGAAGGTTTACAACTAGGGTTTGGCTACATGAATTCTTGGTTTATCTAAGTGAATTTCTGCAACACTTCTTTATTGAATGGTTATGGTACTATTTACTTGCATTTTGTTATTATAATTTGCTGAATTAAAACCCTAGGTGACAAGCACATGCTAAGGTCCTTGTCTCATGTCCCTACTAGGATTAAGAGCCATTTGATTTGTTGAAGTAAGATAGAGCCTTGACATAGCAACACTCTATCCATATTCTTCTAGCCTAGCCATTTTTTTTACTTGTTATTGAGCTAAGAAGGAGGAAAACGCATCAAGGCCTAGGGTTTCTACACCTTGGTGAGCCGTTTTCCCCTAGGGTTTGATAGATGAAGCCTTGCCTTAGCAACACTTCATCTTCAAACTCTCTTGTTTTCAGCCCTACAATTATTACTCAAGCTAGCCGATATTTTATCTTTCCATTGAGCTAAAGGAGGAGGAGAGAGCACTAGTGAGCCTTTCTCCCTTAGGATTTCATTGTTGAGGCCTTGCTTTAGCAACACCTCAACATTTAACCCTCTTGTCTTTGGCCATATCATTATCATTTCGGCCCTTCAACATTTGCACCCATTTGACTCCATTTTCCCTAATAACGCACTGATCTAAGACTTCTTGTGTTGAGCACCTTGATCATACAAAGATCCAATACCTTGAACAACTACTAACCCTTCTAACCCTAGCTTAGACTAATATCTACTAACCCTACTGTTGCCATTAACTACTTGAGTTATCTTTATACATTGCAGCATTTATACCTTTAAAAGCAATTGAAAGATTAGCTAAGGCGTTGTTTCTTGATATTGATATTGTTACATTGATTGCCATTAGCATTTATTGTGAAATGATATATTGTAATCATTGCCATTATACATCGTTGACTTGTTTCATCAATATGGTTTATCAATTGCTTTATATCAAAAGTCCATGATTATATGAAGTACTAACCAAGTAAGTGATCTTGCATATGCATAGTTTCTTTGTTGCTTTGTCTCGGGCAGGTATACCTTTTTTGGTTATTACTTATCTTTATTGGTTGGTTAGCCGGGACTTTCTGATCGGTGGTGACTTGTGAGGGGGAAATTATCACTTAGCCTTTTTAGTCTTTTCCTTCTCAAAACCCCAGGTCACCGGGGACGTCTCCCCTGGTCCTTACCTCCCTAAACAGAAAGAGGTATCCCATTGAGGTGATAGTGGTGGGATAGTCTCAGTTTCGCCAGTTTTCCCTTCTTCCATCTGTCTTTTGCCTTAACTACAAACTGTGCGATAACATTTTGGCGTTGTTGCCCGAGAACACTGAGTCAATTCTCCTCAAGACGACACTTTTCGGTAAGCCTTGCCTCAAGAGTCTTTATCTTACAAGCTTACCTGGCAACTCCACTTAGGGTGTTTTCCCTTTTCTCTTTGGTAATTTCAAGGAAATTATATGGCGACTCCACTAACCTTTTCCTAGGTGCCACCTTACTCTCAACCCTGTGATATTTCCAAGTTATGGGATCATGGCATCCTGGGAACAACTATATCCAACTATTAATTTCAAAAGCCTTCAAGGATACCCAATCGATTTTGATACGAAATGGTCAAACAACCTTCCAAGATTTTTGGACCTCCCAACTCCTCACATCGTAAATTTTTTGGAGTATATGAGCGAGATAGATTTGGGAGGGGAGGATGTTCTAATAAAATTATTCATACTCTCTCTGCCATCCTTTTTGCAAGATTGGTTTAAAGGTTGTTGCGAAGATAGGGGTATATCATCTTTCGTACACCTCATCAATAGGTTTATTGAATTTACCAAACCACATTGCCAAACATATGAAGATGCCCTTCAAAATCTCACAATAGCCTTGGAAGACAAAGGATTCACCACTGAGATTGTAGAAGATCTCAGGGATGTGTATCATGATCAACACCACGAACCTTCTGATATGAAAGAAGAGATTTATGAAGAAAATTGTCAACCCCTTGAAGAGGAGCAAGATTTCTCCCATGATTCAATAGAATGCAGTGAAAATAGAGAAGTGAATTATGAGGATAAAACACTGGTAATCGCTCCTCCGTCCGACGAAGCTCTCCAAGATCCTATTGTTCCTACACAGGAAGAAGTAAGCAAGGTGAGTTACTTCCCTTTCCAAATTTTTAAGGATTCTCTATCTTATGATGTGCAAAGTGAAGAAGTGTTGGATTTTCTAAACCCTCCATGTTATGATAAAAATGATGACTTTGTTGATATTAATGAGTTCATACATGTCGGGAAGTGTAAATGGGATGTGATTGGATACGATGGCGATCCCATTTACGACATTGAGGGTCATTCCCAAAAGTTGCCTTTACCTTCATCACATGAAGTTAATAAGAAATTTGATATTTGGCAACAAGAACATGACATGATTACCAATTTTATTCAGACACCCAAGGATGACTTGATGCTATGCTCTCCTAATAATTTTCGGTCATACCTTGAGGACTATAATGACTATTCCTCTAAGCACTTAGATTTGTTCTATGAAGAAAGCTATCAACCATAGTTCTGCTCAGATCTTGATAAAAGTGAGGAGGTTACTTCCCTGAAGCAGGATACTTGTGATAAGATTTTCCACCTCCCTTTGATTACTTTACTTTGCTATGTCACTAAGGTATGGTTTGGAAACATGTTCCTTATCCCAAGTCTCCTGTAAGAAAACCTCGTTCTGGATTTTAGGGGAAAGTTGAGTTCCTCAAGAAGAAGCTTATTATCACAATTTTCAAGCTTCCCCTTAAGGAATTGTCAGTTATCCTTTCAGTTCTTGCTAATCCCTTCTCAGGTCACAAGTTGTGAAGACGTCCAAGGTAGCCAGCATTCAGACTCCTCGAGTCGGTCTTTTGAACCTTGGACTTTTCACGATCCTTTTCTGAGATGGATTGAGCACTCTCCTGAGAGTATGTCTTGGCATCACCTTTTCCCTCCCACCCATCTCCATGAGCTAGATCTTACAGTTTCCATTGATATAATACATTTTCTGACTCATGTTATTGTTGTGCTTAACTTATCACTATTTTGGTTCATGATGAAGCACAAAGGCAAGTATTATGGGACACTGTTGGATTGGTTTCACTGGTTGTTTGACTACATCTGACATTCAGCCGACAGGTAAGTGTAGGTAAGTAGGTAGGAATTTTGCATTCATTGTATATACCATTGCATTGCATCATGCATTTTTAGAGTAGTTTGCTTTCACACCTATACATATGATTGTTTTTATTTCAGTCTTATATATATATGAAATAGGGTGATATCACCACCCCAAATGATTACTAATAGTTGTTATTGGGATCAAGCAGGTTAAAGGTTATGCCAGAGATGTTGAGGTTCTCATGCGCTCTACGGTGAGCACATGTCCCCGAGTTGGAGCCAAATGTTATCCCCCACTTTTAGGGATAACTAGGAGATCATGTCTCGAGACCCACAGGTCCTAGACATGGAGTACCAAGACCCAAATCGAATTGAGCATGGCCCTGTAGGGCCCATCTTTTCTCCCTTTCAGCGCCTCCACTTTGTCAGCAGCACCAACATCCATCACCTTCAACTTGGTCCTGTATCAGAGATGGTTCTTGTTCCATGAGGTAATGAGTCCGGGTATCATGGTATGTGTCACTCTAATCCTCAAAATCTTTGAATATGTGCATTTAATTCCTTTTGTTTCTAACAAATGCTTGGATCTTATACTTGTCCACTTGACCATGTCTGGGGGGAATGACAGGATGCCCTAGTAAGCCTGTGCCTATAGGTTTTGAGTTGCCACTAGGGGATTTCTGAAAATTCATCATCTGCTCCCGTCATATTACCACTTTTTCATCTTGCTTCCCGCTCATCCATCCCATTGCATTTGTCCGGGCATTGGGCTGGCCAATCATTTAAGGGTTTCACCTTGCCTTGTGGGAAGAAGGGGCTAAAGGCCCATAAGGTAAAAGCAAGTTGGCAAAAGATAAAAGCCTAAAAAATAAAACCTCGAGATGTTTCGCCCAAGGATCCCCGAGAAAGCAGTAAAAAGCTTCTCAGCAAGAAACAAGAGGGACCCATAAAAATAATAAAACAAGACCTAGTCAGAGGATGAAGGGTCTCATCACGAGCTAGCCTATTAGGTCCATGGGTACCTAGCAGTATGACACTACTAGCATCTGGTTACCACGCCAGTGTAGTGACTCTTGGTTGCATGGCCAAAAGAAAGGGGGTCTCATCACGAACCAGCCTTCTCATTTCTGTGAAAGTACTTGTGGGTAACATTGCCACCACTGGTCACCACGCTAGGGCAGTGTCCCTTGATTAGCCTCTTGAAAGAAAAAAGCAATAAAGAAATAAGAATAAAATGGCATGAATAGGCTTGGAAACATTTGCATCCAGGACAGGTGTAGCTCGCCTTCTACAAAGGCACCCACGGGCAAGCCTTGCATTTCCCTTCTTTCACTACACCCCTTGTCAGGACATCCCTTATCCACCTCACCCATTTACATGACTTGGATTTAATCTCCTCCGGAAACATCCCTTTTCCAGTGGACACTAGCCCAATAGGATGCCCTGTCACCTCCTCCAAACTTGTATTGTAGATACTAAGTTGCACGAAACGGGGAAACGATACGAGGTTTCCGAAACAGGTGCGATATGAAACAGGTCCTCAAAAAATGGAAACATCGGGGGAAACGCGGTATATAAAAATAAAAATAAAATATATATATATATATATATATATATAGTTTTTAAAAAAATAAAGCATTATATTGCAAGAAAAACATAATGATATACATAAATGACATTTTAGAAGGAAAACATTAACTCCCATAGATGATGAATATCATTCATTACATGATGCAAGTAGCAAAATCCAAAATTAGCCTTTATAGATGAGGCTTTACATCCAAAATCAGCCTTTATAAATGAGGCTATATGTGCTGAAAATGAAAAAAAACATGA
>SNQJ01S0253537.1:0-12682 GCA_010110895.2 Picea sitchensis
CCCACCACTAGTGAATATCAAATCGGTGGATCCATGGAATCATTCTCCCTACAGGTTCCCTTATGAAGCAAGTCCTAGCAATGGAACCATTTTGTTGGCACATAATTTATCATGTCAAGGTCCTTCTCAGTTACCAACAAAAGGTACTGAAGTAGTCTAGAGTGATAGAATTTTCATCTTCCTTTAAGGGAAGAAGTCTCACCCAAATTGAAACCAAGACGAGGAAGATAGGGAAGGGTAAGAAGAATATTTAGAAAAATCCATACGATCTCAGGATCATTGTTAGTACTTTGCAAGATAGATTAAAATTGGAACTGTCTGAACATTCCTAACCCAGATGAAAGAAAACAGAGTTGTGTTGCAATCATAAAGAAGTTATATCCAATTAATTATATCTGACATAAAGATAATACATATAAATATTCAAGATAATCTGAAGCTAAACATACACAATAGTTTCAAAATTTGGGTATCTCTTTGTATTAGCATCATATGGTTCTTCTTAATTACATGATTCATCTAAGTTACAGACACAGCTTGGTCATGCCAAAGCTAACAACAAAACTCTACACTACTGAGAGACAAGGGTATCCCAGAACCTTTCTCTTTCAACATTACAACATGACATGAATCTATTATAGCCTTGGTCTGGTTCTGAACCCAGACTCTAGAAATCTAGCTAACATTTACCCAAGATGGACAATAACAACACAAAACTTAAACAAATTCTAACAACTATTTGAACCCTTTACAATCATATTCATCCCATATATATAATCCAATTGGGATCTTCGGGTTTGAGACTTTGAATGCTTTATTTTCTTGTTCTTGTTGTAGCTTCTTTCTTTCAGGTTGGTGTTGCGTTGTCCTTCCAACCGTTTTCAGTTTCTTTCTTCATTCCTTTGTCCAGCTCCTTTGTGACTTTCACAACTTTTGTTTACCAAAATTGGGACTGTAGCATTCCTTGCACAACTCCTATCAACAAAATTAAAGGCCCAACAAGTCCTAAGGTTCTGAGAGGTATTAATGACAACACCCATGTGTTGACAGAGACAAACATGAAAGTACTTGTATGATAATACTAAAAGAATCAACACTCCCTCTTAGCGAGGAAGGTACTTATACCACCCAGAGGTGGCTCTATCATCCCTGTCAGATATGCTACCATGGCTACTCTCCAATCCACCTGATCGACTGCTCTCTCTAAAACATAAATTCATCCCTACCATCTCACTTGGAGTCGTCCTTGAAGACTTGTTTCCTATGCTCCTATAAACCTCCTACTTTTGAGCATCATGTATGGTCATCTTGTACCATGAATCCTTCTTTCCATGCGTGGAAGGTTTCTCCTTCCCACCTGAACTTGAAAGTTGACTCTAGTTAAGCTACTCAACCTTTGGAAATACCTGCACCTTATTCTCTATCACTATGAAGACTTTTAATCGGCTGCCCATATCCCAACTTGGGACCCTCTTCCTATTTCTTTAGCCTATTACTCATTTCTTGTTGCCCAATCCTATTTCCTGTTTCCTGAACCTACTGCCCACGGCCAAGACCTATTTCCAGCTACCTGGACCCCTACCTGAGGCTTCCAGGGCTACCTAGTGACTTTTGTAGCTACCCAAGTCCTTCTAGGTGCTGCCCATATTTTTGTGGGGCTACCCGAGCCCTTTCTGGGTTGTCTATTCGTTGCCCAGGGCTGCCCGATGGATTTTTGGGTTTTCTCAGAACTTGTGGCCCCCGCTGGGAGGCTCTGTTTCCCTCTACGGCTTCTTGTTATATTGTCTTACTGTTGTATCCCACGTGAAGCTCTTCCTAGCTTGGCCTAATCTCCCTTTACAGGTCTGGATCCTTTTTCGGTTGTTGTGGCGACTGGTGGGATAGATCACAACCTACCTCCTCCACCTGTCGGTCGTTGGTATCTCTCACCTAGTAGTCAACCCCCCGTGGACTATTGTGATTCAATTGGCGGTCTCTTCTGTCGACGTTGTGGCTACCACTAGTGCCCATGTCTGCCATTCCACTGTTGTTGCGGTATCCTGATCTTTCCAACTCCATCCACTTTTTGTTCTCACACGATTCAAAGCCTACACACTTATTTATCCCACTGACGATCCTCCTTTCTGTCATGGATCATGTACCTTGGCCATTGCCTGCACACTCTCCATGCACAACCTACTTTCCTCAGTCGACACACAACATCATGCCCTTAGTTGTCTTTCTATCGGATGATAACTGCTATGGTTGCTCCATTATTGCAACGATCCCATGTGGTTTACTCCACCATGAATCTTAGGTTGGGGGCTCCTCTGCCAACATGAGCTCCAAGCTGCAGCTGCATATTTCTATGAATTATGGCGGCTACCAACCTCTATCAGTCATCTTCAAATGCATGCCAAACCTTCATGCACCCCTTAGTTGGATCCTCTTGATTTCCTTTCTCTATGCATCTAAGCCAATTCTTCAAGCCTTGTTGCAGCCTGAATCTTAGCGCTACCTTCTTACAGATCGATCGACCTCACACCCACGCCCTGTGTTGAAACTTTGTATAGAGTGACTGTAAGATGGATGTCGTACGGATGATCTCCTTTTTTTATTTTAAATTATGATTTTATAACTTTACCCCGCAGCTCCTATAAAAAAAATTCTACACTGCAAATTATCAACTATGCAAATATGGTTTCTTCTTTTAGAGTCTTATCTTTGATACCATGTTAATTTTTGTAAACCTAGAACCTTACTATTAATTTTGATCAAAACACATTTACTGAATAATAGAACAACTAGGTTACTTAACGATAAAATTAAACCGAAGCAAAATTAGAAACCAAACACATTTACACAATATATTTCGAGGTAAACAATCCCTTCAAAAACCCACATGGGGAAAATATATCTGTGATTATTTTGTTAAATAAAATCAGGTCTCTCATCCTAGGATAATTTCCCTTCTAAAGAAATACAAATTCAACAATATTAGTCCTTCAATCTTGCTCGAAGATACTTTCCTTTCTACCCACTTGCACCCTTTCCTTAGTCCCTTCCCCTGCACATCTAAATTCTCACTCATTCTTTGTGTATCATCATTGTGTCTCCTCTTCTCACTTAGGTCATCTTTTATAACCTTGAGTTTACCCTAATTCCAAAACCATAGATATCCTAAAGTGATCAACTACTAAGATATAATCTCATGTTCTCTTTGGATCTAACGACTAGGACTTAATTTAATTACTAATTCCAAAAATACATTCACTGTATTAATAACTTAATAAATTGAATACTAAGGTTCTGAGAGGTAATAATGATGAATCCCATGTTTTGACATTGACCAACGTAGATGTACATGTATGATGCTACTAAAAACATCAACATGCTCTTCTATCTGTGAATATCTTAGTTCATAATCATGCAATGTTTTCTCATGAAACTGATCGATAGTTCTTCTCCCTTTGAATTCCTTTGTGTCAGGATGAGGTAATGGTTTCTTCTGAAGCAAAATAATATATTATGAGATCCTTATTGAAATATGGGCTAACGAGGATTGGAGAAGTACTTATTGCATGTTTGATTCTAGTGAATGTTGCTTGAATTTTTTGAGTCCATTCAAATTTTTGGACCTTTTTTAACAATACATTGATGAGCCTCACAATTTATTGCATAGTCTGAGACAAATATTCGTACAAATTTTATCTTTTCAAATCAACACTGAACTCCTTCTTTGATGTTTGAGGATTTATATCATTAATAGCCTTGATTTTTTTTGGATCTATATGTATTCCTTTCTTACTAACTATGTGTCCCAAGAGTCTTCCTTCCAATAATGAAAACAAACATTTCTTAGGATTCAAAGATATACCATATAATATGCAACATTCTAAAACTACAATTAAGTGCTTGATATTCTCTTCTCTTAGTTTGGAACGAATACTCAAATCATCTTCATCATCAACCATAAAAATTCCAATCAAATATTAAATGCATGATCCATTTCCCTTTGGAAATTGTATCCATCATTCTTCAACCCAAAAGGCATGCAAATGTAAGCATATGTCTCCCATGGCGTAACAAAAGTTATGTTGGTTCTATCTTCCTCTACAACCAGCACTTGATTCTATTCTGAAAAACCATCGAGCATTTACATTAAGACTAAACCAATAACTTATTGCAGCAACATATCCATATTTGGGAGTGGATAATTATCTTTGATGTTGACTTTTTTTGAATTCCTAATGTCAACACACAAATGAATATCACGACACTTATTTATGACTATGGAAGGATTTGAGAGCCACTCTGAATGTCTGATCAAAAAAATTATCCCAGCCCTTTTCAACTTTTATAATTCCATTTTTACTAAAGCCTTCAACTTAGGATTAATGATTCTTACCTTTTTCTTGACAAGATTCACTCCTTCTTGAAGGGGTATAATGTGCTGAAAAATGGATTTCTTTTATTCCTTGAGGTCATCATAAGTCCAAGAAAAAACATCATAAAATTATTTAAACAAGGTAGTGTATTGATAATTTTTTCCTTTGAACAACTGGTACCAAGATTTATATACGTGGGAGCATCATGAGTACCAATATTTATCTTTTGTGTTTCTTGGAATTTTCTAATAGATACTTCCTCTTTTAAGTATGGATTTTTTTTTATCATCCCTTATGAAAAGGGATTCCAAATTGACACAATCTTTTGAAAGAAATACAACATTTTTATCATTGAGGCCTTTGGGAGAATCATTTGGATCAACGAGATAACCTACAACATGTTCATCATTTTCAAAAAATTACAAAAAATATTGATTGTCTGGTAATGAAGGCCTGGAATTGTTTTTAACACTGAATGTACTCTAATTAATTTTGGAATCGTCTGGGTTGAAGATATATGCAACAACCACCATTGAATCTTCCTTATAATTCTTATCTCGAGTAATTAAAGAGATATTTAATGAATTAAATGAATCCATGAATTCACATGCTTGTTGATAGTTTGGTTGGCATTGATGTCAACCCTTGAAGAAGCCCCGATAGTGTGGTTTTGGTACCCAAAGTTGAATAGGGAATATGGACATGATGGATAGATTAAATTCAGGTAAGACACTCATAAATGGATATTAATCATCATGCAATTTCCGATGATATGTGGAACGACACACAGTTCCTCATGGTTAAGGAGATGTGGCCTTGTAAATTTGGAAGCCCTGAAGAATGGACAAGAATCCCCTAGTTTGTTATAATTCTTGGTCAAAGGGATAAATTTATTGTAACAAGAAAACCCTAGAATCCCTAAATTAAGGAGAGGAGTTACCTAGCACAAGTATATAAGCACCTCAAGGAGTCATTCACAAGAACACTCACACACTTATTCATTGCTTATATTTCTTGTGATCTAGTGATCTTTTGCTTCCTTCAGGTTGGAGCTAGAGAATCAGGGAGTTGTAGCTTCTTTCAAGTTGGATCTTGAGAATAGGGGTTGGATCCTCCTTCCAGTTGTAGCTGGAGAATCAAAAGTTGGTGCTTCCAATGAATGTATTCTTTTGATATATAAGAAACACATTAAGTGGTTTTCTCTCATTTGGGTTTCCATGTAAATTCTGGTGTACTCTGTATCTATTGTTATGTGATGTTGTTTATAATTATATTTATGATGATATATTGAGATATAATGATAAACTATTGAATATTTTTTAAGAATAAATTGTGGTTAAAAGTACTATAATTGTTCATTACTTATTCACCCCCCCTCTCAGTAATCCAACAATTGGTATCAAATCAGGTCCTTCAAGAAGCAGTCTAACCACTTGAAGGAGATCAAGCATCATGCTAGGATTGGGGTACCATAGTTTGATGGTGAGAGCTATGCATTATGAAATAGAAGAATGGAAACTTATACCCAAGCACAAGGATTCGATGTTTCGCGATCAATAGTAGATGGATACAAAGTACATGCCACTCCCCTGACAGATAGAGATGGATAGAAGATCAAAGAAAATAATTCAAGGTATAGAAACACTATCAAGAATGGTGTGACTCAAGCAATACATACCAATATTATGCACTGTTATTCTACAAAAGAAATGTGGGATAAACTAAATATTATCTATGAAGGAGATACAAGAGTTAAGGATTCCAAACTTCATATTTTCATAGCCAAGTTTGAACAATTGAAGATTAAGGAAGATGAAAACATGGAAGCCTATTTTCTACGAGTCGACGAAATAGTAAAAAGTATAAAAGTCTTGGGAGATGAGATAAAGAAATGGGTAATTGTGAAAAAGGAATTAAGATCTCTACCAACGAGGTTTGATTCAAAAATTTCAGGTCTAGAAGAAAGAGTGGACCTAGATGCAATAACCATGGATGTGTTGCATGGAATACTCATGGATTGTGAGATGAGGACATAGCAGTACAATCCATACATGAAGGAAGAAACATTCAAGGCATCCAAGAAGATGAAGAAAAAATACAAACAAAATCCAAAGTCAGAAAACAATGATTCATAGGAAGATGAAGAGATGGCTAACTTCGTTAGAAGACTGAGAAAGGGAACCGACAAATACAAAGGTATGCTTCCATTGGATTTTTTTAATTATGGTGGTGTTGGTCATTTTTCTAATAAATGTCCCTATAAGAAAAATAAAGGTAATGAAAAATATGACTCTAAAAATAAAGAGAAAATCCATAAGGGGAGAAGAAACAAAAATATTTTTTTTAAGGAAAGTCTTTGCACCAAGGAAGACAGTTCCTCATCAAATGAAGATGAAGTCAGTGAAAGTGATATAGAAAAGGTATGATTCATGGAAATAAAATATTCTGATGAAGAGGGATCCGAAAAAGAATGTGAAGAAGAAGAAGTCGATTACAGGGAAGAATTGATATTGGGCATAGAAGCTATAAAGAAGGAAAATAAGAAAAAAAATCGGTCCAGGAAGAACTAAAAAAGAAATAAAAATATCATAACTCCAAAGAAGTTGAGCAGATAATCATGAAGCTAAAACTACATGTATAAGAAGACAAGATGATTAAAGAAGAACTCATAGGAAATTCAGATGAAAGGGAAAGGATCATTGAAAAGTTAGAAGCATATATAATCACTCTACGAAAAGATCTTCAGAAGAAGGACATGCAACAAAATAGCACAAAGATATTGGATAATATTATTAAGAGTCAAAGACCTTACTATGATAGATCTATATTAGGATACAATTAGATGCAGATAGAGAAAGTTTCAATTTCCAAAATGACAAATAAATAAGTGGAACCAACAATCTATGAAGAAGTCATCATAGGTCCCTCGAAAGAAGAAGACATGCAAACTCAAGAGGAAGATTACAGAGACACTGCACCACCTAGAAGATTTAGAAATCAATATTAGTAGCAACCAACTACAGAAAGACCTCATGAAGAAGAAGGATTCATAAGAGTGCCACCATTCAGAAGATCTTCTACTCCCAGGTATCAAAAACATTTTCTTGGTTAATGTTATTCATGTTATAATTTTGGGCACAAAGTTGTGAATTGTACATCTAATACCAAGAACAAAAGAAACAATGAGGGATATACAAGAAATAGTTATCCAAGAAGATCTCATGAGGCATAAAGTAGAAGATACAACATATTTGGATCATTAATTGATGATGTAGAATACTACAAGTGCAACAAATTTGGACATACAACTAGATATTGCAGACTCAYTATTCCTCCAAGGGAACCAAAGTAGAATATCAACAATCATAAGCAGGAACCGTAAAGGATATGGATAAGAAAGCAAGATCAATTCAACACTAAAGAATGGAATCTCACTCTACAAGCTCAACAAAAGAAACATGGATGGTATGTTGACAATGGATTCTCAAAGAACATGACATGTAATAAAGATAGTTTTTTGACATTGAAAAAGGAAAGAGATCGATCAATTTAATTTGGGAATGACAACTCAACCAAGAATATTGGAAAGGACACAGTCAATCTCGGAAGTAAGGATGCCACGACATAAAATGTTTTATTGGTCGAAGACATGAAACACAATCTGCTAAGTGTAAGTCAAATGTGTGATCAAAGACATAGATTTGTGTTTTATTCAAAAAAGTGAGAGATAAGGAAAGTTGAATTAGGAAAGTTGGTAGATACAGTTGTAAGAACCCCAAGCAACATATATGTTCTAAATGAAATAGGAAAGGAAATATGTTTCTTAGGAAAGGATGATGAAAGTTGGCTTTGGAATAGAAGAATGGGTTACATAAATTTTGATAATCTTTTCAAATCAGCAAAAGAGAATCAGTAAGAGAAATGCCCTAGATCTTGAATCCAACAAACATTCTATGCAAGCATTGTCTACAAGGAAAATAGACTAAGAAAAAGTTAAAGTCAAAGGAATACTCCACAACAAAACCACTGGATATTGTACATATTGATCTAGTTGGACCAAAAAGAACAAAAGGATTGAAATTTGCAATACTTCATGATTCTAGTTGAAGACTACACAAGAATGACTGCATTTTTCTTTCTAAATAAGAATTCAGAGGCATTCAAAAACTTCAAGAGATACAAAGAGATGGTTGAAACTGATACATAGTTTAAAATCAAGTGTTTGAGATCAAACAATGGAGGAGAATTTAGATAAAATGAATTCATGCAATTTTGTAGTGAGCATGGAATAAAGAGGCAATTCTCAGTAGCCAGGACACCTCAACAAAATGGAGTTGTTGAAAGGAATAATAGAACAATACAGGAAATGGTCAGAACCATGTTAATGGATTTGAAGTTGACACATGCCTTTTGGGTACAAGTAGTGCATACAGTAGTTCACATACAAAACAAAGGGATGCTCAGAAATAATAGCGATAAGAATCCATACGAGATATGGAAAGGAAGACTAGCGAATGTAAAGAACTTCAGAGTTTTCAGAAGAAAATGCTACATCCAAAGAGAATATGGAAGAATTAGAAAATTTTATTCTCGAGTCGATAAAGGCATACTGGTTCGGTACTCAAGAAAAAGGAAAGAATACAAATATTTTAATATGAGACTCAATAGAATAGTAGAAAGCATCAATGTGATGATTGATGAGATAGATGGTTGAAGGATAAAAGAAAGTAACAAAGATTCAGTGGAATAGGATCACAAAGGACATTTGAAAGAAGAAGAAGTAGATGAAGAATTAGATGGAGAATAAGAGTAGCCAGAAGCACATCAAGAACAGTTGGATCTTCAACTACTTCCAAAGACACCCAGTAGACAAGTGCAGAAAAATCATCCATCATAACAGATTATTGGAAATAAATATGTAGGAGTTGAAACCAGAAGAAGAGTCTGCTCACCAGAACAACAAAATCTAACACTATTGTCTACAATTGAGCCAAGAAGTTTTGAAGAAGCTAGCAAAGATGAACATTGGGTCAAGGCCATGGATGAAGAGTTAGATCAGGTAGAGAAGAATGACACATGAGAACTGGTTCTGAGACCAAAGAACAAGAATTTCATCAATACAAAGTGAGTCTTTAGGAACAAATTGAACGAGGATGGACATGTTATTAGGAACAAAGTAAGATTGGTATGCAAAGGATACTCTCAAGTTGAAGGTATAGATTTTGAAGAAGCATTTTCCCTAGTTGCTAGGATGGAAGTAATCAAACTAATACTAGTTTATGCATGATCCAAGAATATTAAAGTGTATCAGATGGACGTGAAATCAACATTCCTAAATATATATCTAGAGGAAGAAGTCTACCTTGAGAAGCCAAAAGGATTTCAATTATTAGAGAAGGAAAGTTATGTTTCCATATTGAAGAAGGATTTATATGGTCTCAAACAAGCCCCTAAAGCATGATATTCGAGACTGGACATATATTTAAAGCAACAAGAGTTCAGGAAAGGAAATGCAGACAACGATCTCTACATAAAGGTGGATTGAGACAATATATTGATTATTGAAGTCTATGTAGATGACATTATCTTCAGAAGTGACGATGACAGGATGAGTCAAAAAATTTCCAAAGACATGCAACATGAGTTTGAGATGTCCTTTCTTGGTGAGTTAACTTTATTTTTAGGAATATAGATATGTCAGAGCAATAAAGGTATCTTCATCTCTTAGGCAAAGTATATTAGAGAAATGTTGAGAAAGTTTGCAATGAAAAATTGCAGACCAGTCAGTACTTCTATGCAGACAAGTTGCAAGTTAAGTAAGGATGATGATTCCAAGGATGTAGATTGGAGATAATACAGATCTATGATTGGTAGCTTAATTTATGTGACAACTTCTAGATCAGACGTGATGCAGGAATTTGGACAGGTTTCAAGGTTTCAATCAACACTAAAGGAAACACATTTTATGGCAATAAAGAGGATATTCATATACCTCAAAGGCACAAAAGAGTTTGGATTATGGTATCCAAAAGGGAAGCATCTATCTCTTGTTACCTACATAGATGAAAATTGGGCAGGTTTCATTGATGATATAATAAGTACAAGTGGAGCAACGTTTTACTTGGGTGAGTTTCCGGTATCATGCAGGTTAAGCAAGAAACAATCATAGGTATCTTTGTCTATAGCAGAAGAAGAATACATTGTAACAACGACTTGTTGTACTCATGTTCTTTGGATGAAACAAACCTTATAGGATATACAAGTAAAGTATTATGAGCCCATTAAAATACTTTATGACAATACCAGCGCAATAAGTATATCCAAGAATCCAGTGATGCATTCTAAGATGAAGCACAATACGATCAAGTATCATTTTCTATGGGAACAAGATACAAAGAAGAACATCAAGCTAGAGTATGTCGAGACAAAAGAGTAGATTGTATATATCTTCACCAAACCGCTTTCAAGGGAAAATTTTGAGTATCTATGACAGAAGCTTGGAACAGTTTATGCCCCACAATGATCCACACATCATCAAACTTAACAAGACAAGGGGAGATAATCAGAAGTCTTGAAGGGTTCAATAATTCTTTTGAATGTTTTTCATA
Source organism: Picea sitchensis (assembly GCA_010110895.2). NCBI lineage: Eukaryota > Viridiplantae > Streptophyta > Pinopsida > Pinales > Pinaceae > Picea > Picea sitchensis. The sequence continues at coordinate 10,976 of SNQJ01S0253537.1, forward strand.
TACATCAGATAATTACATGAGGAAGCACCATTGTGTCTCTTCCTCTCACTTAGGCCGTCTTTTATAACCTTGAGTTTACCCTAATTCCAAAACCCTGTATCTCCTAAAGTGATCAATGACTAAGATCTAATCTCGTGTTCACTTTGGATCTAACGACCATGACATAATTTAATTACTAATTCCAAAAATACATTCACTTTATTAGTCACTTAATAAAGTGAATCCTAATGTTCCCAGAGGTAATAATGATGACTCCCGCGTGTTGACATAGACCAACATGGAAGTACATGTTCGATGCTACTAAAACCATCAACATGATCTTCCATCTCTGAATATCTTAGTTCATAATCATGCAATGTTTTTTCTCATGAAAATGATCGATAATTCTTCTCCCTTTGAATTCCTTTATGTCAGGATGGAGGCAATGTTTTCATTTGAGGTGAAAGAATATATTATGAAATCCTTATTGAAATATGGGATAACAAGGATTGGAGAAATAGTGATTGCATGTTATTCCATATTTTAAAATTATTGAAATTGTTATTGCATGATAACAATTATTGCATAGTTTGGGAAAAATATTCATACAAAGTTTATCTTTCCAAATAAAGACTAAACTCCTTCTTTGATGTTGGAGGATTTAGGTCATTAATATCCTTGATTCTTTCTAGATCTATATGTTGATACTGAGAGGGGTGAATCAGTGTCAAGTGCAATTTAAAACCTTTTTCAACTTATACTTAAACCATTCAACTTCCATATTTTAAAATTATTGAAATTGTTATTGCATGATAACAATTATTGCATAGTTTGGGAAAAATATTCATAAAGTTTATCTTTCCAAATAAATACTAAACTCCTTCTTTGATGTTGGAGGATTTAGGTCATTAATATCCTTGATTCTTTCTAGATCTATATGTTGATACTGAGAGGGTGAATGTCAAGTGCAATTTAAAACCTTTTTCAACTTGTTTCCTTAAACCATTCAACTATATCCAATGAGCAATGAACAATAGTATAAGAGTTACACCAATACACCACAATACACCCTTCACATGCACAATATATGAGAAATAATCAATAGTTATTGTTCATGGAAGTAATGACTTCCAAAGGTAGCCATGCCTTCCAAATGTAAAGGAGGGATAAAACTCCAAGAGGAATATAATCCCCAATATTAAGAGAGAGAGAGAGTTGAAATCTCCATCCTTGCCCCTTCCTTCCACCCAAGAATATATGAGAGATAATAAAACTTTACATTAAATCATCACCATCAACCAATCATCACATAGAACCTCATAATGCTTCCTGAGACTTCTTCAATTTCTACAATTCTTCAATTTTTGGAGTACTTTGATACTGTAGATAATATTACTCAGTGTATTCTCTGAAACTCCTCCAATTTGCACTCCTTGAATCCTCCCCAAAAAGAGGTTATAGAAAGAATGGTAGACTTTATTCAATTCTAGTCTATTTAGAAGACCCTACTTGTACATCATGCCTCGCGCTCAATATTTAACATCTGATTCTGAAACTCACACACAAGAAACTACCTTTTGTAATAATTCCAATGGAAGTGGTTCCACTTAATTTAGATTTTGTATGAAGCATTTATGACTGTTTTACTTGGAACACATGTTTATTGACTAGCTTTAGGACTGGTCACAAACCCTATCTTCCACAGAGTGTATCTCCATAATTATAGCG